>OU015750.1:112371140-112403747 GCA_907169655.1 Acomys percivali
AGAGAGAGAGAGAGAGAGGGATGGAGAGAGAGAGAGGGATGGAGAGAGAGAGAGGGAGAGAAGGAGAGAGAGAGAGAGAGGGAGAGAAGGAGAGAGAGAGAGAGAGAGAGAGAGAGAGACCCTGTCATTTCCTCTTACTGCCCACATATCTGTGCACTGATGTTCCTGAGTCTGCCTCATCACCACTATGTCCCCTGTTAAAGAGTCAGACACAATGAAAGGCAATGCCAGTGCAGATCAGAATGTCCAGCTGTGCAATACTGAGAACAGAAGATAATAGCAGCGTTCACTTGTAAAGACAGGCAGAACCCTCAAGACCATTTATAAATCATTGTAATGTTTCTTGGGGCAAGATTATGGGCAGGTGGGTACTATTTGCTTTCAGCCACATTTTTTTTTTCTTTTCAGTGTTTTGTGGTAATGTCCTTTGACCAGTTGAAACTGCTTCATTACTCTTAATTATCTTTACAGTAGAAGCTAGCATTGTAATCTTTGACCAGGTCATCTGTTTAAACAGTGAACAGTCCAGTGGTGTTGTGTCAGCGTTCCGTAGCCACTGGTGTAAAATACCACAGACTGGTGGCTTTAAAACAGGCCCACATTGTTCAAGGTTCTGGAGGCCCCGCAGTCCAAGACCAGAGTCCTGGCAGTGATGTGCCCCCTCTAAACCCTGCAAATGGAGATCCCCCCATGTATCTTCCACCCACTATTGGTCAGGCCCATCCACTGCAGGCACTCTGATTTTTTTTCTCTACATCTATTTATTCCCCCTCTGGCTCTGTCTGTGTCTAGTTTCCTTTTTTTATGGGGACAACAACCCCTTGACAAGGACCCATTTCATGTCTTCCTTTTTGGTTTGAGCACACCTATGAAGAAGCCTCCATTCTGACCCCCCAACAGGGGCACAGTTAAGAGAAAAGGGCAGAACTTATCCCATGAAGCCTTTCCCTGTTATTCAGGATGTGACTTGTTTTTCTCTATCGGCCGAGAGGCCTGTCACATCTTAATGAGGGTGGTGTAGAGATCTTGCATGTTCCCTTTACTTACGAAGTGAAAATAAGGAGACCTAGGAGCCAGTGGACCTGAGGTAAGCCCAGAGCCACACAGACATGGGTGGTTCCTCCTCTTTCTCCTGCTCAGCAGATGTGTGCGCTGGACTGAGCATCTCTGATCTGTGTCCTTGTGTATAAAGTGGCAGAAACCATCTTCATCACAAATTTGGTGTTAATGGGTTAAAAGCTCCTCAGTGTCCTGCCCATAGTTACTGGTATCATAGAAAATACCCTCCCTTACCAACATTTTTTGCTTTTAATAAAATGTAAAATTATTGTAATTAACTTTAATAGGATACAAAATATAATATGTATTTACTTACTTGCTCTTCCCTTTAAATAGAAGGCAGTTATATCCTGCTCACTGAGGTGTGAATGAGCCGAGCCTGTGCTCAGGGCTTCACTGTCCCATAGGTGGCAGTAGGCACAGCTGAGAGGGGCAGGAGTTGTAAAGCCAGGAAAAGGCAGGAACTGACCTGGTCTAGGGCACAGCAATGCCTTGATACCCAGCAGGCCAGTGTCAGAAACAAGACGGTCTGAGAGATGACAAGGGGTCAAGAGGCCAGGCTCCATGGCAAGGATCCAGCAAAGAGTGCCTAATACTACCCAGTCAGATCCCATGGGGTGTGGAGGCCTCAGGCTGTGATGTGCACATAAAATAATGGGTGGGACTTACAGTAGCTGCATTGGATACAATCCAGACACAGGTGGGGCAATAATCAGACGTTCTCAGAAAGACCTGTGAATGGCATTAGAGAACTATGAGCTCTCTGTCAAGCGTGACCTGTCCTGACCCATGGCGATGTTGTGGTTTGAACAATGTGCAGTGTTGTCCACAGGCTCATATGTTTAAATAATTTCCCCACAAGATTGTGCTTAAGACTCCCCCCCCCCACTGGTGTGTGCATCTGCCTTGTCATGTCTGGAAGACAACTCCTCTCCCCCCTGCCTGCTGCTTCTTATTCTTTCTGCCCACTCTCCTGAAGCGTCCCCAGAGACTTGGGTCAGGGGATATTAATAGGATAACCCACCTATGGCTGAGCACTCACTGTCATGTATTCTCAGTATTTTGACCTCTTAGGAGTCTCTTCAATAACCACAACGTATGGCAGAAGGAAACCTCTGTGACTATGTTTGAAAGAAGCAAAAATCTATAAGCATGCCTATGAGGGAGGCGGTTTGATAGTAGACCTGCTATTCAAACAACCGGTGGTGCTTTTGTTGAGAGGTGGAGTCCTGAGGGAGGAAGGGAGTCACAGGGGCTGAGCCTTGGCATTTAGTTGGTTGGTGCCACTTCCTGTCCCATCATGCTCCTGTTTCCATGCCTTCCCTTTTATGGCAAGCTCTGAGGCACAATAGACTCTTCCTCCCTTCCATTATTCCTTGGCAGATGTTGCTAAGAGTATCGAGAACGGTACCCAGTAACATTTGGGAAAGTCAGATGGCGATCTCTGTGACTGGGTTCAATGATGTCATGGAATTCTGAGAGGCTTCAGGGTCCTCCCCTAGCTGTTAACCATCATCAAATGCCTAAGTCCTGAAAGCCTCTTGTAGTCCGTATTCTAAAACTACCCTACAGAAGGAAAGCCTGCAGCCGTAGTGCACAGCTTACTCTCCTGTCGGAGATGTAGATGATGAGAGAGAGTGTCTAGAGTGAGATGGGGCTTGACTTTCTGAGTTGAGAGGGCTCCCAGGAGAGGAAGACCTGGAGGGTCCTCTCCCGGCCACTGCAGCCCGGCCAGACCAGGGCAGGAGCTCTCCTCTCCCTCAGGCTCCGGGGCCACAAAGCAATACACATGTCAGCTAAGACCTTAAGTACCATGCTAGTCATGTCAATGTTTCTGCAGATGAATTACAGCTAGTGGATAGGTAGAACAGGGTTCCCAGCACCTGAGGGGGTCCAGCATCTTGTCACCCCTGAACATAGCTTAGTGACAAGTTTCATTTGGTTCTCGGTTACATAGAACTTAGCATCAGTCACGTTGAGTATAAGAAAAGGAGATGTGAGGGCCGGGAATGCAGCTCGGTGGGGAGAACACTTCCTTAGACACACAAAGCCCTGATGGTAGCACATGTCTGTAACTCGGACATCCCAGAGTCAGAAGCTGAAAAGCCAGCAGCTCAGGCCGCTTTCTACTGCACAGCAAGTGTGAGTCTGAGGCCATTCTGCCTCAGGATAAATGGATAAACAAACAAAAGAAAGATGAAATTTATTTGTAATTTCTATTAGTTTTCCTTTAATTTCATGATTAAAGATATTCAAAGTTTTCCTAGTAATCGTCTAAAATATTTCTGCTTAGTGACAAGTGAAAGCCATTGAAGTTCTGAGAATAATCATAATCATGATTAAATAAATCATGTAGCTGCCATTCAGAACTTTCAGCAAAAAAAAAATAGTGATAATAAGTGAATAAAAATAAATATCCACAAATTAGGCTGGCATGGTTCCAAAAGTATTTGGGGAGTGGTGCTTTGAAATCTAGCTAGCAAAAGTTCTGAAAACTACACTAGCTTCAAGATTAACTCTATTTTATGAAAAAGTATGAATTTCAAATATTAATATTCTGTATTAATATTTAAACATTCATTTAAAACCCCATTTTTAAAATAGCTTGGATATGGGTTTTTTACAACACATCTCATTTGTATGACAGGCTGTCGCCCACAGAGGCTAATATACAATTCTGCAAATGAAAACGGAAGTTTCTGAGCACCCCAGATGCATGCTTATGTAATTTTACTTCAAAACAAATTGCACTTGGCAGGTCTTCTGAATGCCCTGTCCTTGGGTATACATTTTCGTCATAGCATCTGCCCCATTTATCTATGCCTGAAAGTAGTTTTTTCTTTTAACACTACTTTATTCATTTGACAGATATTTCCCACGTAGCTGCAATGCATTGGGCATCAGCTTGATGCAGGAGCTACATCCACAAACAAGACACTCAGAAGTGTGGGGCTCATGTGTAAACACCATACACACACAAGTGTAAGACAGAGCATGCACTGCAAAGCACTAGTACCATTATAACCATTCCAGTGCGGGGAAGTGGGTGGGCAGGGAGGGGAGCTTGCACAAGTGGAAAGGCCAGAGACAAGTTCACTGAGGTGATCCTTGAGTGAATACCTAGGGAGTGTACAGAGGTGTACATCAGAGCACAGAGGCAGGTTTTACCTCCAGAAATAGCCAAGAAGCTTAACTGGGGGTCTCCAGCTGTGCAGTAGCCAGCAGCATCTTAGGGGCAGATTGAAGCCCACTGTGGATCACAGAGGCTAGCAGGAACCATGTGATAACCACATGATATGACCAGTGCTCTCAAAGGGCTCCTGCAGCTACTATGCTGAGAAGAAACAGTGAGAGAATGTGGAGGAAGAAAGAGGCTAGTTAGGAGGTAGGCGGTCAGTCCAGGGCAGGGATGTGTGGACCCAGATGTGGATGGAGCTGATGGCAGATGTGACCCAGGGCTGGCCACGCGATGATGCAGCAGTACAAAGCAACAAACGGTCTTTCTGTGCCTGGCTGCAGCTGTGGATTCATGACACTCTCCAGTACTTGTGACTGCTCTGTGGCTTTGGACTGTTGCCTCTATCTGGGCCTCAGAGCTCTTCCTGTCTCTGCCCTCACACTGTTGACACTGGTTTATTCACACCCACACTCGGCTTTTCCCATGAGTGTGGGATTCAGATTCAGGTCCTCACACTTGTGCAGTAAGCACACTTACCCACTGAACAATTACTCTAGCCCCCATGTCTGTGTTTTTATAGGTCCATGTCTCTTCCTTCATTTGAGACCTTTTTAACCCAGTGGCTGAACAAGTACCCAAACTTAATCTGCTCGGCATCAAATTTTACCTTATCTTCCTTCACTCATCCCACTGTTACCACCCCACTTTTGATCCTCCCAATTCAAAGTTTGTGTTGGTGGCACCCCCTTCGTCCCTGCCATCCATGCCTAGAACCGATGAGTCAACATCGCGAGTTTCTTACACACAACCCCAGTCCCTCTTCCAGTTTCTGAGTTCTTGACTGTAATGTAATATTCTTCCAACTAGGCCTGCATCCTGAGCCACAGTACATGATCTAAAATGTGATCAGGGACATTCATTCGCCTCTTTACTGTGCCTTGGTAACTCTTGCTTTTTGTGTTTTCCTCTGCACAGTGCCCTGAACCCCAGCTGGCTCTCAGCGTTCAGCGTCACTTCACTCCTTTGTACCCATGCACTGCTCCAACATACATTTCTGCGGATCCTGAACCAACCATGACTTGTGTCGTTACTTATATATTTATTCTTTCTTGAATGCTGTCTCTTTGCTATTGAAATGATGAAAATGAATTTATTCCTCTGTAGAGGCTCAGAATGCGTCCATCCCAAAGCCCCTCCTATGAACACTCAGTTTAATCTTCTGTTGTGCCAGTGTCTCCATTTTACCCTGCTCCCCAGCTCTATAAGTCTCTGCAAAACATTTGACATTTTTGGCCATCTCTCTCTCCAATGCCCTTTATTGGGCTATCAGCCCACTGAAGCTACAGATGGTCTTACAGGGATTTATTCCATGGTGGTGACTCCACTGTCTCCCCGTAGGTAGTGTACGTTGGTTACACCATGAACTGACTCTTCTCATCAGCCAGATGCAGAGGCCTCCAAATATTATGTTGTGTAAAGATAGGAGCTTTAGAAATGAGTAGGCTTAGATAATGTCACCAGAGATAGAATTAACATTCTTATCAATGCAGAGAGGACAATTCTCGCCGTCGTGTGTGGATGCACAGAAAGCAAATCCAGCAAGCTAGGAAGGTCAGAGGTCCTGTCATGACTAAACACTAAATCCGCTAGCACTTTGAGGTTGGCCTTTCCAGCCCTCTGAATGGAGCGGGGGAGTTGGATGGGCAAGGATCATTGTTTACTCTGGAAGTTGTCTGCACCATGGTTGCAGCAGCCTGAATATTTGGATTAAATCTGAAACGTTCCTTGGGGGCCCATGCCTTGAGTGCTTGTTATAAGCTGGCCCTACAGAACAGTAGCCTGTTACTAGGGGTGGGGTGGGGACCCTGATGACTATAGGGTGACCCTTAGTTTGATAGCTTTCTTTGCTCCCTAGTCAATGGGAACCCTGAACTCTTCCGTGTCTTCCTCTCTACTATGAATCCTAAAACCATGGACCAAAACCGACCCCTTCTCCCTCACAGTGTTTCCCTCTGGCATTTTAGTCACAGCAACATAAAAGTAGCTGGCCTGCCTTCACGATGGCTGTCTGAGCTGAGAGACGCATGCTCTGAAAGACAGCACCTGGAGAGGCAGTGGCCAAGCAGCTTCCACTCCCTAAGCTCCTGTCATTGAACACGTGTTCAGGCCGCTGTCAAGGCAAACTGACGTTTGTGGGTTCCGCTATCTCTAGCTCACGTTACAGAACATTGATAAGACCTTAGGGTCCCCTCAGTGGCTAGCCTGAGTGTATACAGCTATGTCAGTGTTAATAACACAGGCTCTGCTACCCTAACATGAGGATGTCTAGGAAAGTGTAAGATGAAATCATAATAGCAGAATTGTCTTGAGGGAAAAAGAAGGCAAACTTCCTATACTGAGTTGCTTCTAAAACCTACAAAGATATTTATTTGGGCAGGTAAAGACAGAAAGAGGAATTTGAAATATGAAATTTTTTATTCGAAGGATGTGCTTTTTAATGGCTAATTATATGTAACAAAAGATTCTTCTAAAAGTTATTATATTAGATATTAAAAGACATTATGTCTCCAGTGTGCAAATATCCAATCCAAGATTTTTCAATCTTTCATCCCATGGTGCAAGTAATTATAAGATGCCAATAAAACTCCCACAGATCACAAATGTGTCATGTGAAATTTCAGCTCAAAGTCATGTGTATATAGTTCCCCACAACAAAACAAAATTGCCCAGAATAGACGTATAGATGTATAACTGTTATATAGGCATATATAAATACGCATGCAGGCATATGTGATAATCTTTCTCATAAGAGAACATTCAATATTAGAGAGCTGCATTCAGGCCTGCATGTTTTCATCACTTTTATTTTCCTACTATATCTCCTGAAGTTGTAATATGTCAGTTACATCATGGGCTGTAGCTACATAAACAGTCACATTTATAGCACTATTTCAATTTAGTGGTTCCCTCGAGGAGAAGGCTCTTTCGCCTTGCACGCCTTGCCAACCCATGCAGACCAGTGAGAAGCCTTGCCAGGAGGAGCTGGAACTCCATAAATATTTATTTAATGAATTGATTTGAAAAGGAACAAACACAACAGAAATTGACTAGTGTTGTGGTGGTGCCGGCATATAAAACAGTGAGAGCAGAAGCAGACAGTGTACTGAAGTGGTTAAATCCAGCACAGCAGAGTCAAAGCCACAGCACATCCCAGCTCAGCCATCTACAAACTAAACGGCTTCGGACAGAATACTCCATCTCAGTAAAGCTTACTTTTCATACCTCCAAAACAATGAGCTTCTCGCAAGGTATGTATGATGAAAGAATTCCCAGCAAAATTTCAGCTCAAGGAAAGATGTGATGAATTTCTTAGCCATTCTTATGAAAAGTCATAATCACAACAACAGTAATATAAATGAAAGCATACAAGCATTTTTGTTGCTGTTGTTAGCCTTGACTTCAGGAACTGAGTAGTAAGAAAAGGCAAATTTGAGTCCTGAGAGGGTCGTTCTAGAAGGGTCTTGTGACCTGTGGAGGTTAAAGACAGGGATCTGGTGACCAATCTGGGTGACTTTTCTGGACATGGGGTTTTCCATACAATCCAGCTTCACAAAGAATTTTTAACTGGACTTGCATGATTTAGAAGGTTACTGAACTCTCCTAAGAGAGAAAGATAGCATGCCCATGAATAGCAAGAATACACTATGGAAGTCAGTTTTGAAATACAAAATTGAGCTAAAATTAGGCACATCCAGCCTTGTGACCCTCAGGGTCAGAATTCATGACTTGGACGTCAAAGCCACAGGCATTGGAGTTGGACAGGATGGCAGCTTGACTAGGAGGTGTCTATAGGGAAATTCTCCGAGTGCTGCAAACACATATGAGTAGACTAGATTACTTTGAACTATGGTGATTTATCTGCTGTTGCCTCTGCAAGGTAGAGCAAATCACACAAATCACTGAGCTGCTGTGGAAACTGTGCCCACTTGAGCTTTGATGGTGAAAGTGCTCTCAACACCCCGGGGGGTGAAGGGGATGTGGGGAGTAGACAGGATAGTAAGCCTTTGTTTCCAGGAGAAACCGAAGGCAATCGGTAAAGTGAGGGTGTGGTATGAGCATAGTTGCACTTGGAAACATGATAGTCTTGCAGATGGTGGTATGAGAAGGCAGACAGCAGAGACACCAGAAAAGACGTAAGCCTTCAGGTCAGGGTCAGGAATGTCTCTTGTCTTAGCACATTGGGATACTAATGAAACCATAATGTTTGTATATATAAACAATATGAATTTACTTCTTACTGTTCTTGAAGCTAGAAAACACAAGCACAAGATACCAGCAGACTCACTGTCTGCTGACAACCTCCTGGCCAACGTGGCCCCCTCTAAGCTGTCTTGACTGCCCTGAAGAAGGGAAAAACTGTCTTGATCCACTTTAGTCAGGGCACTGAACCTGCATGATCTGATCCCCTCTCCTAAATTATAACCCGAAAGCGTTAGAACCCATGAACACCAAGGGGACAGAGCATTCAGATAATTGTACCTGTCTTAGAAAAACCTGGTAAGGGGTTGGAAAACAAGAGTTGGGTGTTGCCTTCGGAGGTGGGCTCCAGGGACGCCATTAGCCCATGGCAGGTGTAGAGTCAGATAGAGGGGAGGAAGCAAAGGCAGTTGAATAAAAGATGGCTAGGGAGAGGCAGGGCTCCGCCATGCACGTGCTTAGTGGCTGCAGGGTAAATAACAGTATACCTAGACACTGTCAGATAGTGTGTGTGTCAACAAGACCCTCTGGACACACGCAAAGTCTGTTTCCTCTACAGCCCTTATTCAGAGAAGACACATATATCCCAGAGTGCCTTACTGCCACCGTGTGAGGACCTAGAACCTTCCTCTCACCAGCTCAAGCCTACTTAAAATAGACACCCAGTTTCCCCGAGGCCACCTGTGGGGTGGCTGTCATCTCTTCTGGGTGGCTGTGTCTGTCTTGGTGAGGACTGTGTCCCAAATGCTGATGTGCAGGAGCACCTCAGTCACTCTACAGTGCTTGGTGCCTGTGCATTAAATGCCGGATGGCACGCTTTTAAAGATTTTGTCCCTGATGTTGTCACAAGGTTTGGGAACTGAGATAAAAAGACTGCTAAGTTACATGGCAACTGTTGTGTTCCTGAATCATTTGTTCTCCTCACCTCATGAAGGGTAAGATTCTGTGCAGCTACATGAAAATTACATAAACACGATTTCCTGATTCGATCCATACACAGGTATGTTCACCTACCTTCTGGGAAATAGAGGTTGGATTGTTTTTGGGGGGGAAGGGGTCCTTATCAAACTTTCTTCTGAGTGTTTCGTGCTAGGTGGTTTACAACTGAGGAGGAGCACAAAGCATTTTGATTATAGAATCAAGGCTCACCTGAAACAGGAGCAGGGTCATGGCTAAAATGTGTGTGGGGTTGCCTTACAGTAGGATTTGTGTGTGATTCACCGGAAGCCCATGCCCTTGTACACTGGCATCTTCTGCTGACATCTTAAAAGTAAAGTGTTCCCTGGGAACACTTGACTAAACAGATGTGGAACAGGTCCCATCCATATGGCCCTCATACCTAAGTTTCAAGGGGAATTTTGATCAATATATCTCTGTTAAACTAAAGTGGCCTTTATCTTTTTAAACTATCTTCCCTTTTACATTTTTAAGTAGCACGTTGTTGAATCCTATCAATGTATACTCACCAATGAGTCTACCAAATAACACTACTCAAATTAAAATAATAATAAAATGCAAATGCATATTTTGTAAATTAAATCTCTGTGTTCATATTAAGATTTTTATTTATCTCTTTACCTTAAAAATATATTACTTAAAAGCGTTATTATAAAACACTTTCCTTCAACTAACATTAATCTGGATAATTTACATAGTAAGTTATTAGGGACCCATCCTTTTCTCTGTCACATGAGATCCCAGACTGTCATAATTAGGTGGATGAGCCCATCTCTGTGGCTTATGTTCCCACATTCCTTGGAGTCGTTTCCCTTCTCCACTCTGAAGAATCCAAATAAACTGGTGTCCTGTCACTCTTCTAGATTATGTAAGTGTGTATTCCACCTTCTTAAAGCAGCAGAGAGTGCCTCAAATTAACTGTTCGAATATATACAATAGGCTGTTTTATTTAATGAGGCCATAATGAGGTGGTTTTATAAAGTACCTCGGCAAGAACACTGTCAAAATAAAGGGAACCCCTACCTGCCATCCTCGCTGAAAGAAACACTTGGAGGATTAATGAGATATCTGCAGCTAGACTGTGCAGTCCTTCCAGAAATCTCAATGCAGGGGAGCTCATAGTGCTCCCTTTCAGAAGGCATATGCTTTGCTGTCAAACCAAACGCAAAGCAGAGGCAGTGATTCACACCTCTGAGTCAACATCCTGCCTTCCTGGACACATCAAATCTCAGATGTTCCAGTATGACAGAACCCTCATAATGAGGGTGGAAAACCTGCTGCCCAGCTTTCAATCATACAATTATCACATGGGTACATAGGAATCAGAGAAAAGAAAGTCTGGTCACATCTAAACCAAGCCTTGAGAAGTGAAGCAAGAGCTCAAGGCTAGATCATCCATTATTTCTCTAATTTTATTCTAATTATTTATTGTTACTTTATGATTATTACCTAAATGTTAATAACCCATTTATTAATGGTTACACCAACTATTTACCTAAGTGGTGTCTGACATATACTTCATTTCACAAACTTCAAAATGAAACTATTTGTTGCCTTAAAACTATTATTATTGATGAGGTTCACAATATAGGAAGATATAAATCATCCTTCCTTCCTCGCTTACCACCTACCTTGATATCCAGCACCAGCAAGCACAACCCTAGTCTCCGCCATCTCTACACACTTCTCCAGGAAGGCCTCTGTGCTGACTAGTTTTATGTCAGCTTGACACAGGCTAGAGTCATTCAGAGGATGGAGCTTTGGTTAAGAAAATGCCTCTATATGATCTGGCTGTAGACAAGTCTGAAGGACGTTTTCTGAATTAGTGGTTGATGAGGGAGGGCCCAGCACATTCCTGGTGGGCAAGCCAGCAAGCAGCGCCCTTCCGTGGTCTCTGCCCCAGCTCCTGCCCCCAGGTTCCTGCCATGTTTGAGTTCCTGTCCTGACTTCCTTCAGTGATGAACGGTGATGTGGAAGCGTAAGCCAAATAAACCCTCCCCCCAACCCCCACCCCCAACCCCTACTTGCTTCAGTCTTGCTCTTTCATTACAATAGTAACCCTAAGACAGCAATAGAAGAGTAACTCAGACAGCCCCCTTCACCCCACACCCTCTGTCACTACAAGCACTGCACTTGACACCCCTTACTGGCCGTTCCACTTACTCTCCTGCCACCACCTTCCACCATCATCCAATATATACAAGAAGCGTGGGGACAAAATGTCACTGTATAGCGTCGCTCCATTACGAACACTTGTCACTGTCTTTATTTAACGCACCCATTCTGCTTGGCCTCAGCCAGCCTCATTGCTCACCAGCTTCTGCCCACAGCACCTGATTTCCACTCCCTGCTAATCTCAGTTGCCTCTTCCTGAAGGACTCTCACAAGAAAGCTACCTCTTTCTTATTACTAAAGGTTTGATTTAAATGCCACCCCCAAAGGGTCCTTCCGGACCCCTTATGTTAAGTCAGTGGTTCTCAGCTCTTCCTCACTTCACCAGCTCAGCTGTAGTTTACTAAAGTCAATGACATAGACTAAGCAAAAATGTCTCCTTTGGTGAACTTAGTGGAAACTGCCTCTCTGTTTCTGGCATATCTGAAAAAATGCAAAAGTGTTGTGAGTACGGGAAGCAGGTCTGTGTTGTTAAACCCCAGCAAACTGTGCCCAGTAGACTCACACTTGTAATATGGCACGGTTGGATGGATGGATGGATGGATGGATGGATGGATGGATGGATGGATGGGACATGTCTGCAGTATAGATACGGTACACTGAGGTTCATGTGCTCAGCATGTTTATAGAGATCAATGCCATCATACTGGCCACACTTCCTTCTTGTATGAGTAGAGTGTACTCAGTTTCCCTGCCTGAAAAGGAAAGGAAAACACATAAGAACTAAGATCTCTTCCAGCCATGGTGTTCCCAATTGTTTAGGCATGTCTCTGTGCTGAGAAGATGTTACATACCCCAAAAGTGGCTCAAAATGCACCATGCCTGGGAAATTCTCTCACTCATAAAAGGAAGAGGGCATTGGTAGAGGATCTGGGAAGTTTGCTGACCTAGCATAGCTGCCCGTAGTGTCCACTGAGGTTTGTTGGAAGGGTTTTCACTTAGCAGACAGTCTGTATCCCCACCTCCTCACTACCCATCCTCACCCGCCCCAACCCCCACCCCACCTCAGCCCTAGTGAAGCCAGCTGCAGTCTGTGAGGTGGCTTATTTCCACAGCTCCTGCCTACCCTCACTGTCACCCACATGCTCATGGGAGGAGAACCACCCAAACAGATACCAGCACAGAAAAAGGCTGCCCTTCAAGTGTCTGCTCAGTACAGCTCCGGATGCTATGGCTGGAGCAGCCAGTGGTATCTTTTCGCAGCCCTATATCTCTTGAAAGTTGTTGAGAGAGCTAAATTAAAGTTGCCTACCATTCATCTCTGTTCTTGGCACTGTAAATCAAAGGAAGGAAATAGTCCTCATCACAGTTCAGACCCCAAACAGGTAAAAATTACAGCATAAAACAAAATTTAATACTGGCATTGTCGCTGTCACCCCAGCCATATATCCTGGCTGAAGTAATCAGCAAGGCTTGTGCTCGGGCTGTAACTCAGTGATTGTTTCAGGGGCCGTGGGCTTTACAAGTACATTCTAGTTTTACCGTAAAAACACGGACATCCGAGATGTCCTGTGAACCTGCTCTGCCTCGACAGCATCTTTAACATAGGCTCAGGTTGTGAAGGCCCAACTGCTCACTGTCACAGAGAATTCTGGACAACCCCTTTTTACCCACAAGTTGCACTCGACAAGAGTCTTAGAGAGGCAAGGCGGGAACATGATAGACCAGAGGCTGACGGGAGACGAGCGCCACTTGGGTTTCTGTGTTTTGTGGCGCCTTGCTAATATATGAGCTACTGTTCTGTCATCTCCAAAATATGGGTTGCAGACCATGTTGTCAATTTGGGTAGCCCTCCAAGGTACTCACTGTGGAAACCAAGCCAGCACCCATCAAATGGGTCCTCTAAACCCAGAAGTGTTATGGAGTGCCTTTACAGAGTTCCCAAATGTCCTGGGAGGAAGCCAGTGTCTGAGCACAAAGAATTTATACACAACATAAAATAGAAACCCGGAGTGTCACAGCCTCCAATTCCTCTGCAGTCACTTGTCTCGGGATGGTAGATTCATGGCAGCCATGCAGCCTCCTTCACATTCACTTCCCGGGTTTCCAAGGTGCTCATAAATAGGGCAAGTATTTCACCAAAATGTGTAAGTCAAAAGGAACGGCCCCTGTCTCTAAATAAGCCTCACCTAGCAGGGCTCAAGGTTAACCAACGCAAGAGCTGTGCATCCTTTTCTGTGTGCGTGTCTGTAGGCTCTTCGTTCTCAAATGTTCTGCAGCTTGGAGGCAGCCACAGCCTTGGTATTCTCTTTACTTCCATCACCACTGTCGGGTCCTAGGTAGCGGGAAATAAGCACGGGATTTCTAACACGGCAGAATTTGGCATGGCTTCCCACACACCACGCCCTGTTGTTCCATCATAATAGGGCCCCCATTTTTCTCAAGAGGCACATCCAGGACTTCATGTTCCTGTGGCCTCTGTCACTCTAGTGACAGGACTGTAGACCCTCATGAGGGAACAGGACAGGAAGACAGAGAGCAGAAAGCCTAGCTGGCAATCTGAAACTCTACACTCAGCCTTCCTTCTTCCTGCCACAGAGTTAGAGACTTTGGCAAGTCTCAAATTCCCAATGTCCAAGTTTCTTGGTCTCTAAGAAGAGATTAGATTGAGCTACAATTGAGATCATTTCCACCTCTGCAGCAATTTGTCAAAAGAAAGTGGATAGTGTCTTAAGGTTTTTATTGCTGTGAAAAGACACCATGACCATGGCAATTCTAAGAGAAAGCGTTTAATTGGGGCTGGCTTACAGTTTTGGAGGCTTAGCCCATTGTTGTCATGGTGAGAAGCATGTGGGTGTGCAGCAGACATGGCGCTGGAGAGGGAACTGAGAGTTCTACATTTGAATCGTCAGGCAGTAGGAAGAGAGAGACACTGGGCCTGGCTTGGGCTTTTAAAACCTCAAACCCAACCTCCAGAGACATACTCCTCCAACAAGGCCACACCTACTCTAACAAGGCCATACCTACTCCAACAAGGCCACACCTACTCTAACAAGGCCATACCTACTCCAACAAGGCCACACCTACTCTTAACAAGGCCACACCTACTCCTCCTCAAGTAGTGCCACTCCCTGGTGACTAAGCATTGGAATATATGAGTCAATGGAGGCCATTCCTATTCAAACCACCAGAGACAGTGCATACTCTCAGCATCTCCTAGGCGAAGTCTTAAAGATGGCTGCCTAAAGGTCCAGTGTCTGCTACACAGCTCCTTTGTGTGAGTGGGGATGGGGTGGGGGTATGCTTGCTTCACTCAATGGGTGCTTGGCATGGCCAAATCCTTCATAAGCCCACTGTGGCCTGAGGGGCCTGCCCTACTGTGTTACTACCAGAACCAGAAGTCTCCACACAATGCACTGGCCCGGCTTTAGCTTTGTTATAGGTGGTAAGTAACTCTGGTGTCTCCCTAGTGCTTGCACAAAGCTAGACATGTCAGTCCAACCTCAACCTTTGTTCCTCATACATATCACACCCTGGAATTAAAGAGACAAGATCTCCCAGGTTGAATAGAAGACAAAAAAAAAAAAAAAAAAAAAATCCCACAATGCATCAGCCAACCCTAGCTGTCTCAGATTATACCCTGGGTGGAGTTTTTACATTTTTCCTTTTTTTCAAATTCTAAAAAGTTTTTTTTTCCCAAATGAAACTTCAGAAGGTGACATCAAAGTAAATATTACAAAATATTGCAATGTACCAATTTGACTCTGTTTTAAGGGATAGAGCCATTGTGCACAATCTGGACCTTGAGAATTGATATTATAGTCACTGTGGACAGATTCTTCCCTTATAACCTCATTGGAGATTAAAGATTACAATCTCACTTACTTTGCTGCACATGATTCCTATGGCCAGTTTTCTTCTAGAACGTGGTATCTATCCATTCAACACATTTGAAACATACAACAGAGAAGCTAGCAGAATAAAGTGTTCAGCATGACCTAGCATTTGCCCGCCTCTTCACTGTTTTCTATTGGCAGACATCCTAATTCATTAATAATATGCTTATGTAATGCTTAGGGGCTTAAGACCTTTGTATTTTACTATGAATGGTCTTCTCAGACAGAGATAAAATCTCCAATATTTTATCGACGATTAGATCCAGCCAGCAAGACATAAACCACCTAGTTAGTAACAAGTGGCTCTTGAACTCAACAGTCTAGCTCCAGAATCTACATCCCAGGTTTCACTCCTGCCCACGTGGGAGCTCAGAAGCAAAGTCTGTTGGCCATAGCTTGCTACAGTAGGTTCTTATAGAAACGAGCTCTCTGGGACTCAAGATCTATGTTCTGAGTTTTTCTTAGAACTTGAGAAACTAAGAGATGTAGTTGTATGTCAAAAGCCCCTCTGTAGTGCTCCATGCTGGTTTTGTGATGTGTTCTGTATTTCCCATCTTCTCTGTGCTCGCCATGGTCCAGGATGCTCAGTTCCCTTTGGTGGGGAGGCTAACGATGGTACTCACGCTGCAGGAGGGATCAGCCGCCTCCATGAAAGCTGCTACTGTGGTCTAGGCTTAATTATCCCAGTACCGTTAAAACACAAGCTTGTACACACAGATATGCCAAGATGGGGAAAACTAAGAGTCCACATTGTAGACTCTAAGTTTAAACCACATTTTTACATGCAAGGTGGTACTGCGGTACAAGAAAACTGTGCAAGAAAATCGATCATCTGCTGTTTTCCCAACTTCACGGGCCTAGGATAGCTGTTCTTGTGTTTCGCTTCATATTTTTAAAAATGTTTACAAAGCATAAGTCGTGGTGCTCGTTTTTCATGCTTTACTTTAGTTTTATTTTTCTTTATATACCGCTTTTCACTGGAGATACATTTGCTTTGCTGGCATATAACAAAGACTTTGTTTTGGACATGAAAATATGCTCTGTAATTTTAATTTTTAACATCAAAAGTCAATTTTGTTCAGTTTATTCATCATATTAGCATTTTCAACCTAGTTAGCTTTATTTCTGAACTACATGGCTCTTAAACAATCCTATCAATGTAGAATGTCTTTTAGGGCCTCTCCCCCCTTCCCTCACTCCCCTCCTCTTGTTGCCTCTGCCCTGCCCTCTCCTCTGTCATCCTCTTCCTTCCAACTGTCTCCTCAGCCCTGCAACATGGCGTCCCCTGCTGTAGGCACGGAGATGAAAAGACACAACGCTGCCTACCAGGATCCACTCCCAGTAAGAGATTGACAGCTAGGACTAGAAGGAGGCTGACAGCTCTGAGTTTCGGAGGAAAGATTTTAGATGTGAGCAGAAACCCATAGATGCGTGCTGAGTAAGAAAGCTAAGCAGAAACAAGCCAAAAAGATGAAAAGAATCAAGCATGTGTTTGAGAAATCCTGAATGTGAGGGGTAGCATTATAGGGTGCAGTGGTAGCGAAGGCAGGAAGCGAGGGTCTGGGAATGTAGGTACAGAAGCTGAGATGCTGGCATGTCCTGCTTAGGAAGGAACACTTATTCCAAAGAGCAAGAGAGCTGTTAGCAGTTTTAAATGGAAGATGAAAACTGTTGTGAATTTTAACAAAATAACTTTGGAAAGATCCCAGAGGACTGACTTGGAGGGATCCTACAAGGTGTGAAAGACTCTAGCCTTCTTGAAAACGGACATAGTGTAACCCTGGATGGGCAGATGGAAGATTTTAAACACTAACTAGAATTCACAAAGCGACTACAGCAAGGACGAGAAAGGAGGCTGCCTGTGGCTGCAAGGGTCCACACTGCATGACTCGGAAGATGGTGCTGCCAAGAGGCAGAACGAACAGCAGGAAGCACAGTGATCACAGTCAGCAGTAGCAGGGATCTAACAAAAACCATTGCCCCAAGACTTGGAATGAGACATGTATGTCTGGTTTCATTTCGATTACCTAACATGCTTTTAGATAATCTAAAACAGTAAGATAAGAAAACACAATGCCTAATATATATTCAAAAGAATAAGAAAAAAGGAGGAGGGGGAGGAGGAGGAGAAGAAGAAAGAAGAAAAAGAAGAAGAAGAGGAGGAGGAGAAGGAGGAGGAGGAAAGAAAGAAAGAAAGGAAGAAAGAAAGAAAGGAAGGAAGGAAGAAAGAAGGTGAAATTGTTACATAACTATCCTGTAGAGACAACAGCTCTATCAAGAGATCCATGTGACTGCTATTAGAAGCACCAAAGGAATTTTGCAAGGTAGCTAAATATGCAAAATAAATAAGAATGAAGTTTGGTTTATTGTAGTTTATGATATGTATTTTTTATAACAAGCTGAAAATAAGAATAGAAAGGAAGGTAAGGATAGGAAATGGCTCAGCAGTGAAAAGTGTGGCCTTCTTCTGTAAAGGACCCAGATTTGGTGCCGGGCACCCACATATTGGCCCCCAACCCTGTAACTTCAGTTCCAGGGGATCCCATGCCCTCTTCTGACCTTGGGCACCAGGTATTCATGTGGTGGACAGGCACACATCCAGAAAAACAGTCATACATATAATGTGAAAAATAATTATTTTTAAGCTTGGAATGATAGCACAGAAAGAGTAAAACTGTTCAACTTAGTAAAAGTTGGCAAGAAATTTGTCTGACTTCAGTAAACTACAAAACCTGATTAAAACCTAATAACATTTCCTATCAACAGGCTGATTGTTGTATAATGCCTCCTAAACAAAAGAGAAAGTAGGGAAGTTTTTAAAGTACCAGTGAGATAGCATTTTCTAATAATAAGCCTGTGATTAAAAAAACCAAAAACAAAACAAAACAAAACAAAAAAACCCAGCAGTATCACAGTCTAGCAATGGCTGGGCTAACAAGTACCCTGTAGATCTGGGATCGTCATACAAATGCAAGCATTCCACTCCTAAGTGATGGCTGCCCAGAGGCCCCTTCTCCCAGAGTGCCAGCCCCCGGCCTCTGCTCTTGCGAAGCAGCGAATGTGCCTGATGTTCTTGGCTGCTTACTCCATTTTCCCTCTTCTGTTCTTTTCATGTGCTGGGTGCGTGTGGTGTGTTTATGACAACATTTTAAGTGCTGAGCCATCTACCCAGACCCCTATACTCTTAACTATTTAGAATATCAGAAAACCAGTTCTTTTTATATCCTGAGGACACATGAATCATTAAAACTGCCTTTGAAACAGCTACATGTCCATATTTATTAAGGCCCCATAACAGTTTATGTTTTAACACCTAACCGTATTTATTTATTTACTTGCTTATTTGTGGTTTTAAAAAGAGTCACATGTAACCCAGGCTAGCCTGAAACTTTCTATTTAGCCAAGGCTGGCCTTGAGCTGTTTACTGTCCTTCCTACCTCCATCTCTCAAGTGCTGGGATTATAGAGATGAACCACCATGCCCAGATTCCATTTTATTTTAAATTCAGAAAATATGAAAGTACCACCATGTGATGTGTACAATAACCTTTGTGACAGCATTATTTAAATAGCTTCAAACTTTAAACCACATGAGAATTTATCTCATCATTGCTTGACACACACACAACACACACAAACACATGTATAATGCACATACATATAACACACACATTAACACACAGACATACATATAGCAAATACATGCACATATATGTACATGCATGCACATAGAAAAATACAGTCACATATACATAACACATGTGTACACACACATAATACACATATATCCTACATACGTACATGCATATATCACCCACACATATACATATAACACACATATACAAACATACACACAAACACACAAGTATAAATATAACACAAATCTTGCCTGCCCTTCTAGACCCATGCCCTGCACCACCCTGTTTAATAAACCTTGCCCTAGTCTATCAGCCAGCATTACCCTGATAAAGCCTGCCTTGTCTCTGTACTGTCTCTTAGCACCTCTATAGACCTCTGCAAACCATTGTGGTGAATTATATGGGTGTCGTATCTCGTCTCCTGGACTATTAGGTTCTTGGAAAGGCACAGCTCACACCCTGGTCATTTTAAACCTCCCCTAGTACCCACTGCAGATCTAGAAGGTCATGGGCCCTAGGAAATGCCAAATCAAATTGATTTTGAGCTAACTTCTGTGGCAACTTGGAACAGGATGCCCTTTTCTGGATTTGTGGTTTTGGTGGGTTTTTTTTTTCCCTAATAATTCAATCTTTTTTTCCTGTGCGAATGTGTTTCAATCTACAGAAATAGCTGTAACTCTTCACCCACCTTTCACGCTGTGTCCTGGTGTAGAGGAGACTAACGGTGAGGCCTGTTTAATGAAGGGACAGTGATGGGCTTTCTCATGCTATGAGTCGTGTATCTTCATTTAAGTGGTGCTAAGAAATCAAAATCACTTTCTTTATGTAGACATTCGAATTATTTATTTTATTTTATTTTTAAGACAGGGTCTCTCTACATAGACCCAGCTGTCCTAGGCTCACTTTGTAGAACAGCTGGCCTCAAACTTACAGAGATCTGTCTGCTTCTACATCCCAAATGCTGGGATTAAAAGCATGTGCCACCGTTCCTGGCTGAAATTTGAAATTTTAATATAATTTAGTATTTTACATGACTTTTCTAGCTCTAGTTTGATATATCACTTCTTTTGTTTTCTCCTCCTCTTAGAGTAAAGAATGCTTCACATACATCAACACAGCTTTAATTCCCCCATGTAAACATTCTATTGAGTAGAAACCAAGAGGCTTATTTAGTAAAATAATTTGGTTGGTGTCCTATTCCCCTCACCCAGGACTCTTGGCTTTTAAGGTCTAAAATTGGCAAATACTTTTCAGAACATAAAAATAAAAATCTACAGAAATTAATAGGAAAATGCACAAAATTATATTTAGAAATTGTAAGACTTGAGACTCAGAAACCTGTATGGCTGCGGGCATTTAACACGTGGATAATGTGAGAGCTTCTTCCATCTAATAACTGTATACTGTAAAAAGAACGCTGGAACCTTTACCAATAATTTCAATCAAAATAGTGTGAAATACACTGAGAGGGAGACCGAGAGGGAAAGACACATGCACATGTGCATTTTCAGTATAATTTCTGGAATAATTTTAATTGCCCCCACATTTCTTGTTGTGAGCCCTCAGTCACAAGTCTATGCTCACACCATCCAATCAATTCTCTGTTATTTTATGAAGTCTCAGAAATGACCAGGAAAAACATTTCACTCCTCTGACTTTGCACCAGAAACTACTGAGATCTAGTTTGCTTTGTTTTTGTTTTGTTTTGCCTTACATTAACAACAATAAAAAGTCTACTTAGTGTTCACATGCTATTTACCAGGACTAAATACATTGATGTGAGGAGTGGATTCTAAACATGGAAGAAGTTCCAAATTCTAATAATAATCTGTTCTGTACATTTGTCTGTTTGCTCATTTGGTTAGAATCCCCATGTACGCTCATCTGTTAATCTTCATTCTAGAAGCAGCCCAGTACCAGTGAGGGAAGAGCTGTTCCACACGTAGAAAGGAAATTCCAGGAGGAAGGCTAATTAGTGCATTTGGGTCTGACCTTCATCAATTTGCATCAGTTATTTGCACGACATTGAAATTTCCCTGACACAGACATTAGTAATAACTGGTCCAAATACCAGTAGAACATAGAAATATGTAAGCATTAATAAAGACTCATTAATGTATCCATTATACTCAAGAACAGGAGGCAGTTGTTTGTAAATACAGGCAGATGCTGGTGTGGGTCTGTACAAGAAATAGACTGTGGTTGGAGCTGCAATTGAACTGATTAAAGAAGAGACAAGCCAGCCCAGACAAAGTACAAACCGTGAGCCATTAAGGTCTTGCTGAAGGACAAGGAGGGATTCGGATGAAGGTGGAAGCTGGGCTGCGGGGATTGAGGGAGGAGGGTCCAGTGAGGCTGAGACGCAGATCGGCCTACACCGGGCAGGACTGTGAATGGCAAGCTCAGTGGAATTTGAATCACCAAACACCTAGCTGCTTTAGGAAGGAAACATTTTGGAAAAGAATCAGCTATGTTCTTCAGAAAGTTGAGAGTAGCGCTTTATGGAGACTAGCTAAAAACAGGCGATCTTTAACAAATCCGTGCTTTCTAGTGAGGTAAGACCATTGTGGGAAATTATCCTAAGAGAACAAGTGACCTCTATAGAAGTAGCTGTACAGGCCCTTCCTCTACTTGCGACCAACAGTAAGGGGTGAGGGCCCCATAAACTATGGTGTGACTGCTTAGTAGGATATTAGGGAGTGGCTATACGTGATGAAGTTTGCATCTGCCTAAGTCATATACAAAGTCAGCAGACTGCAATGAAAGAGGAAAATTATCAGAAAAGGCAAGTCATGGGCTGGCATGCACACACACACACACACACACACACACACACACAGACACATGTCCACGGGTACTATACATAGACACACACATTAGTTGTCAGCACTGACAAAAATATAATAAAACCTCTACTTACATTCATGTTGGATCTAATTTATTAATTTGTTCAAACTAGAACAATGAAAATGCATTGTATATTTGATGCAAAATAGACCCCCCCACACACACAAATTACTCTATACAAAAATATACACTCATTACCTATAACCAAGATAAAAACACACCTCCAACTAGGAAAATGGTTAATTTCTGATTAATCTGTTCAACAGAATATTGTATAACCACTAAAATAACATATGAACCAAAAAGAGTGCATATGTCACGTTTTTAAAATAGCATGTTATAATTCTGTGCACAGTAAGAATTTGGGCATTGTAAAATATGTAAATGAGACCATGCTGATGACACACCCAAGTGTCAGCAATGGCGGTCTCAACTCTTGTTAGGGATGCTGTAGGTCATCTGATACCCTCTCTAAAAGTTTGGGGGTTTGTTTGTTGTTGCTTTTTTTGTTTGTTTGTTTTAGCCAAGGGCACACAGCAATCCTCTAACTAGATGTTTTTTAAAAAGTGAAGAGCTTATGTGCTGAGAACTGGGGCATGTGTTTGAGTGTCCTCCTCGTGGAGGTGGTGGCAAAGGCTCTGGGTGGTCTCTCAGCTCCAGAGAGAGCCTTGTGCTCTGTCAGTAACAGCTCAGGGTGCAGGCTTTCAACAGTAAACAGTGGAATTCTAATGACTCCATCATGTTCAGCAAAAGCCAATTAGAGTCGGAGGCCTCCTGTAATCTGGGGACACTCGACAGAATGAACATGATTCTAAAGCTTGATTTGATAAAGATGAAACCTGACATTCACATACAGGAATCCATTTCTGATTTTTTTTCAGAAAATATGTCATGTTCAATTTTAATTTCAACAAAATAGAAAGCAAATCTACATAAAGCAAAAAAATGCTAAAGATTTGTTTGCCGTGAGATATGTTTTGCTCACTATAATTGGATTGTCAAAATGTGTCTGACATATGCTAATGAACAGCAAGAAAGCCAAAATATGGTTTATTTGGTTACATTAGTCCTTTTTAGAGTGAAACTAGCAACAATTATTTCCCTCCTGCTTAGACACTTGGAATGAAAAATCATAAAACCATGCTGCCCGGCCCTTACAGTAACAGATGAGGGCGCTGCCTGAGGGGCAGCAGGGTACCACCTGGCTGCATCTTATCTCTCTCATCTTCATGTGAAAACTCCTTTTGTTAGGTTTAATATTAAATCTGGCAGTCTTTCCTTTTTTTAACCTCTGCTGCAGGACTCATGCTAAGCAAGATTCCCTGTGCCCATAGTTGCATTAAAACGGTTACTTACATTTTCTATACATGTATGACACTAATGTCATGTAGGCTTGATTTGTTTCTGAGAACCCACAAAGAGACTCTAGTAATGTAGCTCCAAGGGCCCAGTCCAGTGGTCTCAAGGCACAGGAATTACCAGCTGCCCTTCCAGGCTTTGCATAGGTATGGCCAGCAGCAGGAATTATCAGCCTGCTCTTCCCCACACCCAGACAATAGGATCTGCCCAACTCTCTTATAGACACCTATCTTTATTGGCAGGAATAAAAAAATAATGACATTTTAATTAATTGTTTAATAAGCCCCAAACCCTCCTGGAGGCGTCTAGACATAAATATAAATAAAAGGAACTTGAAGGGTCACCGTAAAGCCCTTTTTATCAGCAGGAAGCATCCTGGTTTAATTTGCCTCTCCTGGGACCTGCTAGGTTCAGGTTCAGGTGTGGACCATAGCCCTGGTACTCATGTGCACGTGACGTTGGACAGTTTCTTTAACCTGCCTCCATCCCTTCAGTAAGTACTTTAAGCCCTCTTGGTCCAGGCTGGCTGTTTAGGTACCTGAAGAAAACAGGGGCCGTAGGGCCAGTTTATGTTTATTTAGACACTGTGTTAGTGCTGTTATGGGGTGCCCATCACAGACCAAAATGGCCAATGCTAGATATCCAGGACCTATGTCAGCACAAAATGGCTGACACCTAAAATCTTAGAACTGAAAAGTAAACAGTGATGCAATCTGCTATATAGCTATTTCTGGCAGAATGTTACTTGTATGTGGTTCTATAGATATCATGGACTCCAGCTCAGAGGCCAGTGTCTTAGGCTTGGCCAGCCTGCGTATATGTGCCCTCATAGTCTTGTGTGCTTATCTTGTGGGTATCCAAGTGTGTCTTATATGCTGGTCTACATGTGTGTCTATGCCCATCTATGTGAGGTCCATGTGTGCTGATTTGTGCCTAGGAGCCTGACAGCATCTGCCTGCCTCACTAGAGGTCTGCGTGGATGAAGTGTGTCCTATTTGCCCTTGGAACCTCATATCTTCTGCATCCCATCTGCCCCAACCCTCTTCTTTTCCTGGCATCAGAACTTGGACTTTGCAGTATCGTCATTGCAAACACCACTGGACATGTGTATGCTGAAGCCTTAGCTCGTATTAGAAGCTCAAAGTAAGTTTGAGTGTTCCCCATCCACTACCTCTTTAGTCTGCCAACCCACTCAAATTGGATTAAACACAATGGAAATTATTCAGAATAAAATTGGCTTGGCTTAGCCTTCTATAGTTCCATAGTTCCATAACATTTTAGTGGCAAACACTAAAAATTTCATTCTTAGAGAGGATTAGCATTTTAATTATACAAACTGTGTTTACCACATGAAGTCTGTTTTGCCAATGCAAAGTTTAATCCACCAGATATGACTAATTTTCTAGTGAGTTTTACTTTAGCCTTAGCCTCTCAAATTTTCATAGTGGAATGTTATTAATCCTGGTGACTCATGACCTGCCCCTGGTATTTTGCCATCTTTAGTATGAAATCTTTCATTCAGAAAGCTGCAGACTGAGGTATGAACCGAAATAGTACTACTTGGGAGCATTGATTATAAGGCATAATTATAAACACTATTGCCTCCAATGGTGATAATTTTACAACTCAGAATCTCACTAGAAGCCTGAACCTGGGTTCCCTTGGAATACCCTCTGGCTGCATTCCTTTAAATAGGCAGCAAAAGGATGAATATCAAGCTATGTATTCTTTATATTAGTGCTAATCAAGATCCTGCATTAACATCTCCTGCAACAGTGAGCCAAGTCATTTAAATCACAGCCACCCTGAGCAGGTTAATGTCCTTTCTTCTCAGGCCTGGACCAATGACCTACCCATCAATGAAGTCGTGCCTGAGGTAGACTGTCACTGGTAGACTGGAGCTCGGTTCTCTGGGGAGCAGAGTGTCCCCAGAGTCCCCCATACCATGTGATCCAGAAGGACACAAGGGCATTCTTATGCCGTGATGCTTTGCTTCCCTGAAGATAAGCTGACCTTATATTTGAGTTTAGTTCTAGTGAGCTCTCCATGTGCATGACGTAGTGTACCATCTCTCTCTTTGGCTGTAATATGAGGACACTAGGGGCTGCTGGTGAGTGATGGCAGGTGTAAGAAACTATGGAAACGGCCATTTGCATGGCTATGACCTCTTACCACTGCACAGTTTCCCCTATATTTTATGGTGGACACCTCTGCCCTCCAGGCTCTGTGTTAGATGCCGATGGTACCATCAGCCGTGTGTGCTCTGTGCTGGGAGAGCTGCTCCTTTGCAGAGGAAAACATGACTTGCTCATAATCCCGCCAGGTGCCTGCTGAGGCAAAAGGCAGGAGCCGGGTTTCTGGAGCACATCTGGGGCCCTTGGCCTCAGAGCAGCCAGCAATCAGCACAAGCTGGCAGCCTCCATTTCACCCACATCCTAGGAAGGCGCTTCTTTGCCAAGAGCACAGTACATCCTGGGGCTGGAAAAGACCTCAGCAGCCCTGGAAAGCTTAGTCCTCCACAGCTGAAGACTCTTGAAAACAGGCACAGTCACTGCCAGGGAACCGGCTTTAGGCTTTGTCCAAAAATCCAACGAAACTGAATGAGAAAAAACTGGGTCTCCATGAGGAGAGTGGTGAGCAACACTACATCTTTAAAGAGCCGAAGAATGCTGCCACTGGCACCAGAACGCAAAGACTGAAGGGTTCAGTGAATCCGCCCTCTTCACCACTCACTGCCTGTTCGCTCCTGTTAACTGCCTCTGGATTTACATATTTCTAAGGCCTTGGTACAAGAGCCATGGTGACTCAGGGGGACAAAGGTAATGAGATAGAAGCAAAATCCCACAGACAAAGCAGAACCAGCAGGGTTGAAGATGATGAGCCCAAACCAACAGCAGGAGACAGCAGTTTGTGTACAAAACTTGAAGGCATACCTGGCTTTCCTTGTCCTCTGGAAATACCCGGCTTCCCTAAGGCCCAGCCCCTCCGCCTTGTCCACAGGTGACAATCACCCTTCCTGGAAATTGCCTGCACTGGGTTTGTCACTTGGTAGGGTTTGATTGAATTACGTGGTTTTGTTTATGAGTGTGAACAGTTAAGCAGGACAGCGTCCACTTACACAAGAAAATGTAGAAAAGTTACACAGTGAGATTCTGTTATAACTTTTTACTCAACGTAATTAAATTCTAGCCTAATGTGCCAAGACAGAACAGTGTAATATACACTCTGGCATTTGTTTAGCCCAGGAAAATTCACTCATCCAAGAAGTCCACTGATAGTGTACTCATTTAATGTAATTACCCTATTATGCATAAAATAATGTGCTTAAAGAGAGTTAGGCAACCTGTTTTAATCACTGCAGTAAGTTGTAAATGGAATAAAATAACCCTGGCTGTATTATTAAAAATATCAAAAGCATTTAATGAGGAATCTGCCCTAGCTGAATAAAGGCAAATATTTCAGACTGACATCAAAATATTGTGTTTATTTGAAAGTAAGAATGTTAGGAATTTTTAATTAAAAAGCCACCTCAGCTGATGTGTACTGTACTCCCCAGGCCTAGCTACTTGATAATAGAGTAATGCTTATGTTGGACAGAAGCACAGAGCTGGGAACCCAGTCTGTTTGCTGCTAGGCAAGGTTTTCTACTTAAAAATTCTTGATTGACAGTCACAACTCATCTGTTATCATTAAAGCCATCCTCTAGCTGACCTTCAAAAGGCTTTCTAATGCCATGTATTGAAGAAAAGACAGAAGTAAATAAAAGTGATTTGAAACAAATAACAGTAATTCTTAGAAGACCTTTTCTTTGGGTATAAAAAAATAAATAAATGGACAGAAATGATTAAGAACAGTAGCTGTCATATCTCGGCTGTCTTTTTCTTTATAATAAGTTAGAATACTGCCTTATTGTAAATAATAAATACACTAGAGATAGCTATTTGGTTTTTTTCTCTTCTTCTCACTCTCTCCAATGCAAGGATTTTCCTATCATTGGACTACACACTAGGTAGGCCCCCTGCCAATGACTGCCTGACTACTCCCCACAGAAACCCAGAGGCCCAGAGACTGGATCCAACTCTCAGCTATGTCTAGCAAGCCCAAGCAAATATTGTTTGACACACCCACCACTTGAGAGTTTTCATGGCCACATCTCCCCCTTCTCTTAAAGCTGAAAGAGCTCTCAACATTGGTCCCTCCTTCCTGCCTGTCAGGACAGATCTAGAACATAGTAGGGGGTCAACGCGCCCTGATTTTCTCCATTCTCACCACCTGCTACCCCAGTGCAGCAGTCCAAAGCCAACTGGCATCGATTACCTTGTTTACCGTATTATTTATTTATTTTTTATAGGAAAGAAACAGTCCTATGGCCCTAGATTGCCTGGCTGAGCCCATGCTGCCAGGAAAAAAAAAATGGGAAAGAAAAAGGTTTTATGTGGAAGTGAATAATTACCTCTTTGTGATTAATAAGCAGATACAGCATTCTGTGGGAAAGAGCACAACAGGACGCTTCAGCAGCTCATTTGCATAACTCCAAAAGCATCTGAACTTCAAGCCCTCTCTCTACAAATATTAGTGATGAAGGAAACAGGAAATGGAGTCTGTGGTACAAGAACAGAGTCAGAAATCACATGAGCCTGAAAAGGCTGGAAAAGTGCAGACAGGAGGAAGTAGAAGAGAAGGCTGTGTCGGGTCCCATCCCTTCCCCTCTCTCTGCTTCTACATCTGGAGGTTGTTTTCAGCTAACATTTTTTTCTCTTTCCTCTTTCTGTCTTTGTTTTCGGGTGCAATTATTTTAACTATGCCCACTTCCCCCGCGCCCCCACCCCCAAGAAATTCTTTGGCTTATTAGCAACAGGATATGAGTTCCAAGAGCGAGCAGAGTCCAACCTAGCACTGAGCCGGGCAGCAATTGTCCTGGTGTTTGCTGCTCTTTCCACCTGCCCTGAGAGGTGAGCTACCTTAAGCACGTTAGCATCCTCGCGGCTAGTTTTTAGGCAGTGTGGAGCCCTCCACTCTTGCAGCTGATGAGACTGAAGCTTGGAATGATTAAGGCATTTCTCCCCCTTAACAGAAGCAGAACCACAATTTACATTAGGTCCACACGGCTGCACCGCGCCAGCTCCTTCCGCATGGACTTGCTTGGTAGTTGGCTAATCATTCCTGCTGGGTAGTTAGCTCATGCTTAAAAGATAATAACCATATCGGTCTGTTTCAGAGTTCACTGATCCTAACTTATAGCTTACAAAAAAGAGATTGTACTGTAATTTAAGCCACAGTTACTCTTCACTTGCCCAGATGAACACATGGGAAGGTTTTAAAGCTGCAGTTTCTATTGCACTGTCTTGTAATGTATGTGGGCACAAGTGCAGCCTCGAACATAAAAGGTATTCACCTCAGCATGGTGCGTAAGACCTTCTAGTGTAGGTCTGAATGGGATAAAAGCTGCTCCTTGGTGAAAATGTTTATCTGTTCAGTAGTTCAATTTTGCAGAGTGGTAGTTGGGGCAGATGAAAGCATGGGCTTGGTATCTTTGGACCTTGACTGAAAAATCCATTGTCTGCTAACTGCGAGGCCTTACTCAAGGTCCTTAACTACTTTTATATCCATCTGATTATTTTCTTTGTGTGTGTGTGTGTGTGTGTGTGTGCGCGCGCGCGCGCGCGTATGTGTGCATGTGCATATCTAAACATGGAAACAGGACCATATTGACACGAGAAGACAACCTTCAGTGTTGCTCCTCAGGAGCTCCTGCCCTTGTTTTCTGAGACAGGGTCTCCTGTTCCGAATCCTACCAAGTATCTAGCCTGGTTGTTGAAGTGACTCCCAGAGGTCGATGTGCCTCTGCTTCTTCATCAGCACTGGGATCACAAGTGTTCACTTCTGTGGCTTTTTTGCTGTACTCACTGACCCGGCATCCCAGCCCGTCTTCTCACATAGCATTCAGAATGTCAGCTTTAGGGCCAGCTCAGCTGGTAAAGGTGCTTGCTGCCAAGCTGGATGAACAAGGGGAGAGGCTACAATTGAGGTGTAAAGTGAACAAATTAAAAAATGTTTTTAAATGTACAAAAAATAAATAAAATAAAACGTACAGCTTTGTGTTAAGCATGCCCTGCTTTTCAACTGTTAGGGTTGTCCTTATTTCTGGTTTACGATGTACCCTGCTGCATTTGCTTCCTGTGCTTGAAGTTTGTTGGGCCTCTTGGATCTGTGGATCTATATCTCTCACCAACCTGGGAAATTTTCAGCCACTCCCTCCCAACACACACACATTTTGGGACTTAATATGAACCTGAGGCCATCCCATAGCTCTTGGTTCCTTGGTCCTTTGCTGGCTGAGTGCTTTGTCCTGCTAGGTCTCCAGGTACATTAACTACTTGTTCTGCGGTGTATTCTTCTCCTCTGCAAATTTCTCTGAACATCTTTTAAATCTCTGAAGTATTCTTTTTCATCTCTGGTGTCCACTTTGAATTTTAAAAACATGTTGAAGCTGCCTCTGCTTAGCATGCCTAGGCTTCCCGCTGGCTTCTGGAACATGCACACCACAGTTAGAACAGCTGCAGTCATGTCTTAACATCTCTGTCATCTGTGTTATTTCTTTGTCCTCTAGGGCAGCCTGGGCTACATAGGGAGTTTCAGGCTATCCTGGGATAGGGTCCTCAAAAACTATGATACAATGACAAAAACACAAGGGAAAGAAGAAGGAAGGAAGGAAGGTAGGAAGGAAGGTAGGAAGGAAGGTAGGAAGGAAGGAAGGTAGGAAGGAAGGAAGGTAGGAAGGTAGGAAGTAAGCACAAAGTCCAACCGCGGCTGTGCCTGTGCCATCTGGGACAATGGCTTAGTACCGCCCAGGACGGAGGCTACTTGTCTCTCCTGCTCATGGAGACTCTGAGACTCTGGCCCTGAGTCTGAAGAAAGACTGGATTGGGAGCATGCAGAGAGGCCTCTAACCCACTGCACTGCACAGAATGCCCACACTGGCATGTGGGGATGAAGGCTGCCGTTTTCCATGGCTGAAGGTGGGTGCTGTGGCCTCCTGCAGGAGCCTGGGGTGTGCATTGGTGTGCTCTTTACATTGAGCAACATACTTGCTGGGCTGGCTTCTGTTTTCTGAACTGTTAGTTAGTTGAGATTCTTTCAACTCTAAATAACTACCAGAAAGTAGAAATACTGAATTTCATTCCATAAATTCTATATAGCAGAGATTTAAAAAAAAAAAAGTATGTGGGCCAATAAACTGGGTCTGTGTGATGAAAGCAATAAAATGCAAATGACTGGGAAAACCCAAGCCATTGACCTAATTCTTCCTGTCTTATCAAAGCCAATTATTTAGAAAGCATTTCACTCACTGAAATGCTTAGTATCTCATGGCCCTAAGTAAGGAATCAATGGCAGATGTTGGAATAAAGTCAAAAATCCGTCTTCCATTCCATGTGAAGCTATCATGCAAATATTCCATAAAATATTCATGGAATATGCACCATGTTAAGAGAATGTGAACTCAGATTTGAAAAAATGAAACTCTCCACAATTGCAAATTCTTCTACCCAAATCTCAAGTCCAACCTGACACTGATGTGGTTTATGACACTCAATGATCTCAGTAAAGACAAAGCTCTCAGAAATCAGCCAACCGCTCTTCCTGTGGTTTCCAGGGAGATACTGTTACCTCCCCACATGGATCCTCCCCAGAATTTTTAATCTAAGCATGATTTCTTTGACAATCCAAATTATGGAAATTATTAGCACAGCTAGCCACTTGCCTCCTTCAGCTGATGAAGAATGAGCTAATTAGGGATGCAGAGCCGCATCCCAGAGGTGATTAAGCAGCCGCCGTGGAGTTATTTACACCTCTGGAAAGCGTGCAAAGTCTTACACATCTCAAGTGGCCCACAGAACTTTAAACTGACACTCCCTACATGGCTGGAAAGCTGCAAGTGTAAGCTGCAATTTATGAAATCTTGCTTTTAAATATGGCAAGAGCCCGTTTAACAAAGAAGAGATAGGGTTTGGTTGAGTCACTAGACAGGATGATGATGGACTCCTGCTTTCAGTGGCATTAAGTGTTAGTGACTATGTAAATACAACTGGATACTGAGATAGATATGCCTTAGATGTGTGGGAGAACATGCACGCATACGTACTTGGGGCGTTAGCTAGTGAACAGGGTTCCGAGTTGAAGGAAAGGAGCGGGCCTGAGGGGGCTGCGATCTGGCTAGCATTTCTTAGACATCCACTCAGTTTGCACAATGTTCCTTCTATATATGTTTTCAGACCTGGTCACATGGCACTGGGTAACCAATCGCTGTGCTCCTCCCTGGGGAAGACTATTTCTCCAGCTCTCAGCATTCCGCAGTCACCTGTAGTTCTCTGTGTCCCTACACAGAGAACCCCCTGGGCTTCCATAGTCCACTTTGGCATGTCTGTTGCTGTTGCCCGTTTCAGCTCATGACTAGGCAGTCATGTTGGTGAGACTTTATGGGTGCAACTTTTGGCATCCCTGAGGAAACACAATTCTCCAAAAACACTCCCTGCCCTATGGCTCTTGCAATCTTTCTGCAGGTCCCAATAGCATTTTGTCTCATAAAAAGAAGAAAAAGAAATAGAAAAGGGAAAAGAAAAAAATCAGATTCCCTTAGCAACACAATATAAGACAGGTCCATAAATTGAATTTGGAAACCAAAGGGCTGGAGAGGGATGCCTTTGATATAATCAAACCTGCCCTGTTATATAGAGAACAAATGTCCTTTAACCATTGTCACACACAGATAAAACAGCAAAATACTATACTCTGATTTGCTCAGTGTTTTATAGAGCCAGAATGCATTGGGTTTTTTGTTGTTATTGGTGGTGGTGGTGGTGTTTTCTTTTTCTTTCTTTCTTTCTTTCTTTCTTTCTTTCTTTCTTTCCTTCTTTCTTTCTTTCTTCCTCTCCACTCCCTTGTCCTGTCAGAAGTACCTGGAGCTCTGAGGAGGAAAGGTTGGTTGTTTTTAGGGTACAGAGATGAGAGTGATACTGTCTCAGACCAGCAGATCCCCCACGCCACACCCACCACACTCATTGGCTAGCCCAGGGCTCATTGCCTTTGTGAACCTGACCTTCCTCCTTTTGTATTCATAGAATCACTAACTTTATTTCCAGAAGCATTCATGGTCTATCTGTGATATTCTTTCACCCATCCCCCTTTTTCCTCCTTCTCTCCTTTAGAAACATTTTGCATACTCCTTTGTTCATTTTCTGCTGTGTGTGTGTGTGTGTTTGTGTGTGTGTGTGTGTGTGTGTGTGTGTGTGTGTGTGTGTGTGTGT
>OU015750.1:112413520-112469975 GCA_907169655.1 Acomys percivali
GTGTGTGTGTGTGTGTGTGTGTGTGTGTGTGTGTGTGTGTGTGTGTGAGCAGCCCAAAGGTCAACTTTGGATGCCAGCTGTCAATCACTTCCCCATCTCATCTGATGGGGTGGGGCCTCAGTGAACCGAGAGCTTGCTGATTCCACTGGACTGGGTAGATGCTCACCTATCCCTCAGCCTCGGCCTTGTTCCTCCTGGGTTCCAGCCTCACACATGTGCCTACTACCCGGGCGTCTTTGCTTCACTTCCTTGTCCACAGTTTCTTTTTTTTTTTTTTTTTTCCCGAGACAGGGTTTCTCTATGTAGCCTTGGCTGTCCTGGACTCGATTTGTAGACCAGGCTGGCCTCGAACTCACAGCGATCCCCCTGCCTCTGCCTCCCGAGTGCTGGGATTATAGGCGTGCGCCACCACGCCCGGCTGCTGTAGAGGTATGCCCCATGGAAATAGCCCGCGGCCCCTGAAACTTGATGGAGCATTCTCTATAGAGCCCTATCTAGGTTGATCGACATTATCACACACACGGTCCCTAAGCTAGAACCTAGGAGTCTTCCCTGATTCCTAGCGCCTCTCCATTCTCACTTTTAAGTCCTTTGTTTCAGGCTTTAGCTTCTGTCCCATAAATACCCCTTTGCTGTATCTGCCCTTGCTTGGCTCAGGCCCCATTTGTAATCCAACAGTCTCAGCAGAGGACATTCACCGCACTCCAAGTGTACACCTCACGCGGGAGCTTGGCTGTGCCGTCCTGAAGTAACCTAGTTACCCCATCTGTTGATTCCTACCTTCTGTTTCCTAGTGAGTACATTCTAAACTCCCACATTACCTGGCTTCTTTTGAGTCCCCTACAGCCTCAGCCTTGACCACCCAGAGCTCTCTGTACCCCAGAAGCACCCCTCACCTGTTTTTCCAGCCTCAGCCCCTGCCTGTGCTGGAGCCCTACCCCCTTCTGAGTGGAGCTGCCTCTGCCTTCAGATCTGAGGATCATGCCCGAGACACAGAATATAATTTACCTTTTATAATCCTATCACCACATTGTGTCAGTTTTAACATTCTAACATATGGAGGTTCTTCTTTCAAGAGCTTTTGCCTTTAAAGACGAGTTGTGTACTGCCTGGTGCCTCTCTGGGCTTCTTAAACCTTAGAGCCAGGCCCAGTGGATCACCCTGTTGCTGGCCTTAGGGAGGAAAATGGACTTTATGGATTCATTTCCACTTTTAGCAAGTATCTACTGATGTGCTCAATAATGTACGCTGTATTTTAGTTGGGGATTTCATGATAAGGAAGATAGTCTGGGCCCTACTTGCCTAGACAGACACTCAGAGAGGGACCCACCTGGACCCACAGAGCAGAGTCCGGGCAGAAAGAGAAGGCACACCCGTGCTGGCTGATGGTCTGGGATCTTACCTTTCTGCTTCTCTTTCTTGCCTTCCCTGGCTCTGGTGAAAGCCTCAGGGTGCAGGTGCAGGCCTAGCCACCAAATGGGGTGCCTGGGCCTTCTGCCCTGATCTGGCCAAGGGGCCCCTGTCACCCACAGGCAGGAGTGCCAGGAACTGCAAAGCCCCATCGAGTCAGTGCCTGCCAGCTTTAATTACCTGCTCTACTGAGTCATCAGTCATCATAGGGAGAGGAATTAGCTGTGCTTCTGAACCACACTCATGCGGGTTATCTGCCATTTTCTTCTTGCTATTAGGCATTTTAAACACTTGTGAGACAAGACAGGAATTCAGAATAATAAACTTTTCTCAGATTTGTCCCGGTAGTGATTTATTTATAATAAACTGAGCCAGTTGGCTTAGATTATTTCCAACTTCGCTTTCCTTCTGTGACAGCACAAGGGAGCAAATTTTGTGTGCATCTTTGTCCCCAAAGCCGCTGTCGTCAGTGGTCTCCCCCGGTATTCTTTTTTCCTTATTTTTGATATTTTCAACTTTACTTACAGAAGGGGTACACTGCATCTAGATGTTATTTTCAAGTAAATGAAAAAGTTAACATGTCTATTTAGCTCTCCCAGCAGGCTTCCTTTCTCAGGCAGCCTGTAATGCTTACTACAAAATTGCAATTTTGAGAATAAAATGTGGATGAAGATGCGCTTCAACTGTCCCAAACTCCCACGTTAGGATTCGTTTCCTTCGGAATTTCAGATCTGAAGTTTTGCCTTCAGCTTGTGCAGAACAGGTGTTGGAGCTGTTGCCCCAGGCAGCTGTGGAGCTTGGGAGGCCTGCAGCAGCGCCCAGGACACACGAGCTGAGTTGGGGGCTTAATGGACACTTGACAAATATGTCTAGCTGGGGCAATTTGTAGCAGAAGTAATTTCTGCCTTTCAAACCTTCAATTTGATAAGGAGGGGCCATATAGCTGTTTATCTCATTGAAAGCCTTCTGCAAGAATCCAAAAGTGAGAAGCCAGAGGGAAAAGTCAGAGGGCCAGTCAATGTCCTTCTGATCCGGACAAGAGTCAGCTGAGTCTTTCTTCCTTTCTACGTATTTTGTACTAAGGAGAGAAGGACAGTTAATGACAGCCGGAGCAACCATGCTGCTCTGTTCTCACGGGGGTGTGTGTGTGTGGAATTTTTCCAATCAGACGTAACACTCACCCTGATGCAGATAATTTGTTATTGAATGCTGAGTGTGAGATTGCTTTGACTGTTACTAAAGTGCTTCTTGCACACACATGAAGATCCCAGTTTCGATTCTCAGAGGCCATGTTTAAAACAAAAACACTAGGCACCATGATTGGACATCTGCAACTGTAGCACTGGGGACCAGAGGCAGGAGGATTCCAGCCAGCCTAGCCAGTGGATGAGCTTCAGGTTGAGTGAGAGACCCTGAAATGCACAGATTGAGAGCATCACCTAATGTTGACCTCTATCTTAGACCTATGACCCATATGTGGACACATGCATACCCACACACACACACATAAATATACACAGACATACATACACATGAACATACCCATATACACCTATACACATACCACAAATATATGTATGCACAGAGACACATAAATACATACATATATACATTCAGGAACAAGTATAGGATGAATAATAATATTTGAAATTTTAAAAATCAGGAAAATGCATAAACAAATGAGTGCTAGATTAGAAAAGAAGTCTGAGAAATTGGTTAAAAATACATCTGACCCCACCACTGCCGCAGTCTTCACATGACACGATGACACGGGGCAGGACTCCCTTAGGCTGTGTTCTAAGTCCCCCAGCAGGGCTCAGTCTCCTGAAATAATCGGTGCTTCTTGTGCCCCTGCTCAACAGTCTGCTCCTAGTGGGTAGAGAGGGCATCTTGTGCCAGGAATATTAGCGCAGGCTCATGGGAGCATTCAGAATATTTGGTATGGCCAGAAGCCCCAGGAAGAGGCATGTGCCAGGATGCAGAGCACCTGGGCACAGACATGTCCCGGCAGATGAACATGATCTAAGACCAACTTCTCAAGGCAAGCCCTGCTCAGGCAGACTTTGGGAGACTGCCATGTCGGTGGCCCCAGGATCCCTGGGGATGGAGCCAGCTGCTCACAGGGGCCTGCCTCCACACCTGACACGATTCTGCTGTCACTGGCCTGTCAGTGAGTGAAACTGGCTCCATAGACAGCATTTTTATATTTAATTAACTGATAAAAACTCCATTTTTATGTAGGAGTTCAAGTGATCAAAAATGGTTTCAACAACATAGAGATATTTATAGTTCTTTCCTTAAATGCAACCATAAATTTTTATCAGTGTTGTGTGCCTGCTAATCTCAAATGATCTTGGTTATTTTTCTTGTGCCAAGGTCTATCCTCCAATTTCCATATTTTAGATTTTGTTTCTATTTCAGGTAATATATTTGCTGAAGTTTTCTGAATGTTATTTTGCAAGCTTCAATGGTGTAAACAAACAGAAGTGAGGGATTTTAACAACCCCCCCCCAAAATGTCTGCACTATAGTCTCCGAGCCTTGTGACTGATGAGGCCAAGGTGAGCCCCTTGGGAGCCAGCAGCACAGTCTCGCAAAGCGGAGGCAAAGCTCAGACAGGAGGGGGTGTAAGCACGGAGGCAGAGGCCCAAAGGGGACTGACTTCGCAGGCAGGAGACAGAGCTGAGAAACAAAGAGCCTTTGGCAGCTCTTGCAGGTGAACTTAGACTGTCCCATGAACCAGAGAACCCAAGGCACTTTGATTTTAGTCTGCATTTAAAAAAAAATCACATCACTATAGTGAGCTCATAAATAAAAATATCACATGGTAAGGTTAAGGCAACCCCTCAAACAAACCCTTGTCTAATCTCAAACTCCGTGTACCTCTGCTCAAACTCCGTGCACCTCCACAAACTCCGGTACGCTTGGACCGGCTGTTCTGAAGCCCCACAGCTTCAACTGTGGGTTTGCACATTTTTATGGATTCATCTACCAGACAAAAAGAAACAACCATGAGAGAATTAAAACTGAAAAACCAACCCGCTTTATATTGTCTTTCGTGGCTCATGTGTCTTTGGCCTGCGCTGTGTTCTTCCTTGTCACCTCACATGTTACCCCATCATGTCTCCCTTCTGTGTGACACTCTACCCACACTTATTGCTGCTTACACACATGCCTTATAGGCTGGAATTCATACATGAGGGAGTGTGCAGTTTTCTTTTTTCTGAGTTTGGGTGACTTCCGCTAATATACATTCTAAAGCCACCCATTTTCCCTGCAAATTTCATAATTTCATTTTCATTACAGTTGTATCATAGGCTATTTAGTATATATAGTACACTTTCATAATCTGTTCATCTGTTGTTAGAAATAGAGGTTACTTCCATTTCTCTGTTATCATAAACAAGACAGCAGTGAACCGGAGTGGTAAGATATGGAATTCTCTGCGTTTATGCCCAGGAGTGGAATGACTGTGTCATATGGAAGTTTTAATTCCCCGCCTTTTTTATTTTGAGGAATCTCCAAACTGATTTTCACAATGGCTGTATTAATATACACTCCCCCCAGCAATGAATAGGGGGCTTCTTTTCCCACACGCTCCCCAATATTTGCCATTCTGGCAAAGGTGAGGTGGTATTTCAAAGCACTTTTAATTTCCATGACGTATAGGGATGTTGGACACTTTAAAAATTATTCACCATTTTTTTTTTCTTGTTGGAAACTGTCCATTTCATTCATTCATCCATGGACTGGAGCTTTTATTGCCTTGGCATTTTATTTCTGCAGTGGTAAGTCTTTGACACTAGCCCCCTGCAGCGTAGCTGGTGGAGCTCTTATCTCTGTCTGTGGACTGCTTCTGTGCTGTGCTGAGAGTTTCCTTTGCTGTGCAGAAATGTTTTAATTCTGTAGAGTATCATCTGGTCATACCTGGGGCTGGCTCCTGTGCTACTGAATTCTATGTCGAAAGTTGTTGCCAGTAATACCGTCTTGAGAAGTGTTTGTGTGTGTGTGTGTGTGTGTGTGTGTGTGTGTGTGTGTGTGTGTGTAGGAAGAAAACAACAGAGACACAGAGGAGAGAGTGGGGGAAGGGAACTCTGCAGTATAATTTGAGCTTAGGGATGATACCTCCAGCTGTGTTCTTACTCCTTAGGTCACTTAACTGTTTGTTTTACCCATGATCCTTTGTGGTTCCACCTGAATTCTTAAATGGTTTTTCTAGATCTGTGAAACATAATATCAAAGTTTTGGTAGGAATCGCATTAAAACTGTAGATTGAATTTGGTAGTATAGCCATTTTTACAATATTAATTCTGCCAATCTGGGAGCATAGAAGCTCTTTCCGTGGTCTGTTTTCTTCTTTCATTTCCTTTCTCAGGATCCTGAAATGTTTACTGTAAAGGTCTTTCGTCCCTCTGGTTATGTGTATTTCTAGAAACCTTTCCCCCTCTTTTCTAGGCACTTCTGAAAAGCGTTTTGAACGGGATGCTCTCCTAACTTCTTCCCTGCAGAGCACACCATTGGTGTGTACAGAAGCACCCTGCAGCTTTGCTGTGTTTATTAGATCCCAGTGCTTTCTAGTGGAGTCCTGATGGCCTTTAAGTGTGAACCTGACTTCTGCTGGGCTGCTCTAGCTTGCTACCGTGGTGATGATAAGTTTCAGCAGCCAGGTGGGCCTACCATGACCAAGGGTCGTCTGGTGGTTCTTGGATCATTAAGGCCTTTTAGTGGTAAACTTCCTCATCTCTCTCGCTTGATGTCCACAGAAATGTCGGTGGACTTGTCGGCATATCTGTTTTATCTATTTTACTGGGTTCTTATACCTCTACCTCCTTTCCAGCCCATATTCCACCTGACTCCCTTCCAACCTCTCAACACTAGGTAGGAGAGAAAGAAGGTTAGATCAGAGAGGGGGCGTTGAGTTCTTTTTAGACTACTTCCTGTTGATTAGGGGGCATTGAGTTCTTTGGGACAAGTCTAATCTTGTCAGGATATCTTCAACTTGTTCTTGTGGTTTTTTCCTCAACCACTTGAAACCCACCACCTCCACCACCACCACCACCACCACCACCACCACCAGAAGCAGCAGCAGCAGCAGCAGCAGCAGCAACAACAGCAGCAGGAGGAATAACAACCAAGTCTCCTCTCTTGGGGATCTGGCCAATTCTTATAGTCATTTTCTGAGTTGAGGCTCCCTCCTCTCAGATGGCTTTAGCTTGTGTCAAGTTAACATAAAACTTTCTGGCTCACAACCATTCTGTGGTCAGGAGGGGGAACCAGTTGGTCCATTCTGTGTGGCTCAGAGGCTAGCTGGCTACTTGACTATGCATTGAATTCAGTCAACAGACCTAACACGGAGCACTTGGTTTTGAAGCTATGTAGGTGATCAAAGCCAAAATCTGTGTGCAACTAGAAGGTAAGTCAGCTTGAGTAAGGTCAGTGAAACAAGCATTTCCATGAGTTCCTTGGTTTATACTTTCTCCTTCTCTGTGAAGGTAATAAGAGATCATTTGATGTACAGTGCAGAGTTGCAGGGGCAGGCCCAGAATGTGAGTGTCTGCATTAGCCTGACCAGCCAAGGCATACACACAAAAGCAGATGTTTTCCTATGATATGAAGAATACTGATCTCCACGCAGTAAGTCCCAGCACTGAGGTGCATATAGCTTCTGAGTATTTCTGAGGTTCCTGAGAAAGCTAAAGATGGACCCAACCCATGACTCAGCTTGACCACTCCTTGCTATCTACTCTAAAGTAGAGTCACTATATCACAGAGACACTTGCAAATCCATTTTACATAGCAGTGTTCTCAAAGCTATGCGATGGAACCAGCTACGGTGTCCATCAACAGGGGAAGAAAATGTGGCTTGTGCGGACACTGGAATATTCCTCCAGTCATGAAGAATTAGGCTGTGTTGTTTCAGGGAAATGCGTGATGATGGAGAGAATCATATTAAGTAAGTTGATCAGTTTCAGAAACACATGCTGCATGCCCCGTCTCATCTGTGGAGCTCAGTGTTACAGACGCATAAATCATATACATACTGGTGACCTGAACTTGAGGCAAAGCTGCGTAGGGAAAGGGTAGCAGTGGTGAAAAGGGGAATATGGGTCCTGGGCATATACTCAAGGTATATTCTACATGTGCATGGACGTGACCTAGCCAACCCAGCATAATAAAAAGCAAGAGAGAAAGGAGAAGTCTCCGTGTGGCTGAGTCCTGACCCCATCAGTGTGGTGTTCCTGGAATGCTCATTGTGCTGCGGGTCATAACACAGAGCACGCCATGAGGCAGGGTCTGATGGGCCTAATAATGCTGCCTTGTTTGGCACATTTCATGAAATGGAAGTACAGGAAACTAAATGAAATAAAAAGCCCCTTTCAGTTGAAAAAGAACAATGGGCCTAAATAAGTTAGGATTGATGAGAGGGCAGTTCAATCACTCTCTGCCTCTGGGCGAGTCATTCTACCCGCACAGGATGTCAGTTCTCACTGGAGAAGCAAACGGGGATTGAAATGAAGGATTTAAAGTCATACAAAATGACTTGTTATCCCAGATGAACAGACCCCAGAAGTCTGAGACCATTGCTTGCTTGAGATATTATTTTGAAGAAATTTTCAGAGAGAAAAAAAAAAAAAAACACAGGAAATGGTCCATAGAGAAGTGTGTAAATTAAAGGGCAGAGCCATTAATTCATTTATCTATTGATACTTTCATCCAGAGCTGTGTGATAGACCCTGAGCCAGGCATGACAATGATGGGTCAAATATAAATAGATAGTTGTGAGTGTTGTATAAATTGTGTGTGTGTGTGTGTGTGTGTGTGTGTGTGAAGACCCCCCCCACCCCATATTTGCCAACCATGTCAATTCTCCACTGTCTCTGACTGTCCTCTTGTTGTTCTGAAGAGTGTGTTCCAGTTGGGAAGTGGGAGGTGGGCGCAGGGAGTGATTCCTTCTCCTAAGACTTCACTTCCCTCCTTTCCTTCGCTGGCTTCCACTGGGCGTCACCAAGTGTGAGCAGCTCAGCTGGACTCAAGGAATGGTGTGTGCAGATTCAGCTTAACCTTTCCCCCTTTTCCTTCTCCTGTAACCTTCAGTCAGCCTAGTAGGTCTTCTCATCCAGGGCTTAGGCAGTAGGTCATCTGATCCAGAGCTTAGGCAGTAGGTCATCTCATCCAGAGCTTACATAGTAGGTCGGCTCATCTGGAGCTTAGGCAGTAGGTCATCTCATCCAGAGCTTACATAGTAGGTCATCTTATCCAGAGCTTAGGTAGTAGGTCATCTCATCCAGAGCTTAGGCAGTAGGTCATCTCATCCGGAGCTTAGGTAGGGCCTCCACCCTGTGTCCATGGTTAAAGTTCCCATGGTTGGAGCTGGCTCTTCATCTGTTCTTTGAGCATCCATGATATCCCATGATGTTACTGAACCTTGGTTTCAGTCTGACTCCACAGCCCACCTCACACCGGAGCTGATAACTTAACAATGTGGCACATTGTCTCTGACTTGGTATGGTCACCACCAGTCTCTGCTGTAGCTTGAAACTTTCTTGGCCCGTTTCCTGATAAACAAAGTGCCATAGCCAATTGCTGTCCTCTGCCAGCACACTCAGGCACTCTCTGGTTCTTCTTTAGTCTCTGTCTGCATCACACTTGTGTGTGTACAGGTGCATGTGCATACATAAGGCATGACCATGTGAGCAGCCACCGCGCTCTGTGCAGGATCTAGGCGTGTGCTGCTGGCCATTGGCTTTAATTCTCTCTCCTGCTCCTACAGAGCCCTTTGTGTCCTGCTTCCCTGGTCCAACTAGAAAGGCAACAAGGGGCTTGATTTCTATTGGAATCTTGGTAAATATTTGAGTACACATTCATTAATTGCTCATGTAATTATAATGTGTCTGTTGCTATTACAGTCAAGTGTCAGTAATGAGGATGAACATGTGCCGGGCAGTGCTTAAAGGTTTACATGAATGAGCCAACTGTTTTATTTACCAAAGATGGCTGAAATGTGTGCTGATAACATCGCTGTTTGAGTGAGGATCCCAAGCGTGACTTGTACAAGGTCATATAGCTAACTTGTAGCACAGACAGGGAAGAGGTGGGGCCGTCTATACTCTGAACTGCAGTGATGTAGAAGAATTCACAAGGAATAGAGAAAAGTGGGGAAGCATTCCAGGATTCCAGGGCATATTCATCAAAGAGGGGCCTATTTCTTTGCAACTGGAACTTAGGAGATAAAGGGGCATTCCCTAGTGAAGCTGGAAGGTAAACCTGTAAGAGCCAAGCCTGGTGGTCCAGGGTTTAGACACCACCCTTGCACATAGACCCTGGAGGGCCTTTCACAGCTGAGGTCCATGGACATGGTATTTTTGTGAGGGAAGATAGACCATACCCTGAAGAAGGAATAAGAGAGGACAGACCCTTTGGGGGAGGCCACTTGAGAGTCTGATAATTTGACCATTGCCAAGTACAAGGTAGCTTGTACCATGAGTTCCTGTGAAAGGATGCAGCTCACCACAATGGGTGGAATATGCATCCTGAACAGCAGGGTCTTCTCAGAGCTCTCACCTGACCATGCCCATCCACACTTGCATGGAACATCCCCAGGACAACAAAGATCAGCACTCGGAGACCTAGAGACTCGCAGCCTATCCTTGGGTCGGGCCGTGCTACAGTACTGGGGAGGAAGAAGGGGGTCCGAATGCGCTGATGATGGTCTCTCCCCAAGACACAACTCAAGTTTCTCCAGAAATACTTCTAGTACAAGACTCGTGCTTCCTTCTTGTGTAGCTGACTGCAAACACTCAGCCAGGTTTTCCTGTATCCAGCATTTCCTTCCTCTGGGACACATAGTCAAACTCCCCACCCATAGTTTTTCTCAGGCCAAGGCCATGAGCCCTGTCTGCCTGCACGAGGCTCTTCTCTTTAAGCATCGGTTTCACCTCCTTGTCTTCTTTAAGAGGAGGCACTGGCGCTTTTTTCAGGAATCTCTCCTTGTGCCTCTCTGACCACCATGGCCTTTTGTGCAGATGCTATGCTGCCTGCACTGGTGGTTCTGTGTGTGGCTCTTAAGTCTTTGGTCTCATCTTAAACCTCAAGTTGAACACATGGCCCAGTCCCTGAGCAGCTCCTGGTTCTGATAGTCAGAGTCCTATTGTCTGTCCCTGATGTTGAAGACATAGCTGTCGTTTGTATTCCACCCTGTCCTCCACTTTCTATGCCTAGTTAATCACATAACCCTGTTTCCTCTATTTCCCCCACAGATAGATGGTAGGTAGGCAGGCAGGCAGGCAGGCAGGCAGGGAGGCAGGCAAGCAGGTAGGCAGGCAGGTAGGCAGGCAGGCAGGCAGGCAGGCAGGTAGGTATGCAGGTAGGCAGGCAGTAGGTAGGCAGCAGGTAGGTAGGTATGCAGGCAGGCAGGCAGGCAGGCAGGCAGGTAGGCAGGCAGGCAGGCAGGCAGGCAGGCAGGCAGTAGGCAGGCAGGCAGGCAGGCAGGTAGGCAGGCAGGGAGGCAGGCAGGCAGGGAGGCAGGCAGGGAGGCAGGCAGGGAGGCAGGTAGGCAGGGAGGCAGGCAGGGAGGCAGGTAGGCAGCAGCAGGTAGGCAGCAGGCAGGTATGTAGGCAGGCAGGTAGGCAGGCAGGCAGGTATGTAGGCAGGCAGGTAGGCAGGCAGTAGGTAGGCAGGCAGGCAGGTATGTAGGCAGGCAGGCAGGCAGGCAGCAAGTAGACAGGTAGCTGGCTACTTAGGTGATCCTTTCCTATCCTTTCTCTCTTGTCTTGTGTTACAGGTCATGACCATGAGCCAGGCCCCTGTGGCTTCACATTTGATCTTTCACTGCGGCTTATATGCTGTTTCCTCACTCTCAGTGACCCCTGAGCTCTGGTCCTCCTGCAGTCAGCACTGGAACATTACTAATCACACACTCACTGCATCATTCCAACCTTTCCTAAAATGTCTACTCCAATCTCCACCTGACACAGAGGCCTTCCTGCCTCCCCAGAACTACCTGACAAATCACCTCAAACCGGGTCACATTAGCTTCAAACAGACACTGTCTCCCGAATAAGCTCCGCTGTCTTCCACCTGGCCTTTCTCAGAGGTTCTTTCCCCAATCTGTGACCATCCCCATCCTCAAGTCTTGTCACAGCTGTCCACCTGATGGCACATTCTCCCACTCACTCCATCCCATAGTTATTTCTCTTGATCAGGGGCTCTCTCTAGGCATCCTTGTTGTGTGCCCGACTCGGGCATTGGACCATTTGTAATGTTACTTTCTGTGACTTGTTTACTTTTAACTTTTTCTTTAGTTTCCTGACTAAGAAATAAACAAAATCCTGAGTACAAAAAACATAAGTAAAGCATATCCAACCTCTGTCAGATACATGAACAGTATGCTGCCGTGGGAGACAGACCGCTCCCCCCCCCACAGACACACACAATTGGTCCTTCTCAAAGTTGCCTTGAGTGTATTAATATCAACTGTACTGCATTCAAGGACAGTTTTATTAAACATTGGCATGTTCTACAATTAATACCAGTGTCAGGAGCACAAACAGTGTCTTGCTGTCAGTTCCTGAAATTCTGCTGAGACGTTCCAGGCCTGTCACCTGTTTCCTGTTTTGTTTTATGAACACGTGCCGCCCCTAGACCCATGCCCCCTGCACATCTCCAGACAGTGCTGTTTTTAGCATCACCCAGGAATGTGCTAAGGGAAAGATAAATTCTAAGGATGTATTTTTATACACATTTTGCCACTTTGTCTTTCTCCTTGGTTAAAATAAATGCTAGTTTTAAGTTTTTAAACGTTTTCCTACCTTAACTTTTTTGCAAGGGGTGGGGAGTGGGAATGTGCAAAGCCACAGAACCTGAGATCCCTTCTTTATCACGCTTGGAAGTATCACTCATTGACTGCTACAGTTACGAGCATAAATTTCTCTATAATAAAGGTTAAGTGTGAATAAATTCGAGATCTGCTTACAACTGACCTTTAACTGACTTGGTAGCATTTTTGACAGAAACTTAAAATAAGGTTATTGTACAATGTAATTTGATTTTCTACCCCACGCCAAGATTTGTGACTCCATAATTAACATCCCTCCTCCTAGACAGAGCCATCAGTATTTATATAAAGTAGTGGCTTGGCTATTCAGGCAATGAAGATCGCCATGGAATACCGTTTTTTGTAAGTTTCTGTCTACCCACCTATGAGCTTGGACAATGGGGATCTTTGATCCCCACAGATCTTTCTTGTCTTGCATCTATATTTACCAATAATTAATTGATTTTCTCCGTAAAGTCTTATATATCGAGTGTAAATTTTATTTCTTAGTGAAGTCATTTTTGTGTCATTTATTTCTATTGCAATCTTTAGAAAAAGGATTTTAAAAATATATTTTAACCACATATGGCAATGCTGTTCTCTTTGGTACATTGATTTTTTTTTTTTTTTTAACTCAGCTAATACTCTGAGTTCCTTTACTGGTTAGAAATGTTTGTAAATCCCATGAATCCTAACCAAAATTGTAAATTCCATCTCAGCCTCAACTCTGAGTAAATTTCTCTCTCTCTTGAATACTTTTAAGCTCATTTTTTTCTTGTCCTGTTATATTAACAGGAGCCTCCTTAACAACACTGAATAAAGTAATTGTGACAGCCGTCAAAGCCGAGCCATGGAATGTCATGTTTGCTGACGCATTCCCCCTTAGATTTAGTCTAAACATTTAACGTTAAAAACGCCCTAGCTCTTTACCCACTAGGCCCTGGTTTAACATAGTGTTGGAATCTTGACTTTCATGGGGTTCAATTGTCTTCAAGGGGCTGCAGCTTTATGCTTTGGTTCATGTGGTGAGTTGCGTTACTGTCTTCATCCTCCTTTTCTTAAAAGACATCTCTGCAAGCGGCATTCTTCTTTTCTTTGGAGGTTACATAATTTCGTTGTGGTTCAGTGCTTCAAATGTGGTGTTTTTTTGTTTTTTTCTGTAGTGATTTTTTCATTGTTGTTGATGATGATCTATGAGTAATTCAAAAGAATTTCTAAATTTCTAAATCTGTGAGTATTAGAAATTTGGCTTTTTGCCTTACTAAGTGTTATTTGTTTAATTTTCTTTAAAAAAATATGACATCCAGGACACATTTTAGGTCCCTCAAGACTCCTTTTATAGAGTGTGTTTTCAAAGAATGCATTTTATGTTGTTGTCAAATCTGAAGTCCACTGTGGGCCCACAAAGTGGACCTGATGTCTCAAATGTATTTTGAAATTTTATATTTTTTTAAAAGTTAAAGTGAAAACTATGGTCGCAGAAAAAATCTGTGGCTATAGCTAGCCTGCAGGGTATTAACAGATTTCGGGTAGTTGTCATAATTAAATAAAGGGTTGTGGGCTCATGAACAGTTGCTAAGCCAAGGAAAGGAGTAAATGCCAGGCAGGACTTTTCTGTAAAAGGAGAGTCTTTCTAAGTGGGTTGTGTGGCTGGAAGGAACCATGCCTGAAAACAGGCCTTGCACACACCAGAAAGTCACCAACACACTAATGATTAAGACAGAGAGAGAATACAAAGGCACTAGGATGACCACAAATGTTTTCTAACTGGCTGTATTCTCTGTGACACAAAATTGGAGAAAACCTTTATAATGATAATTCAAAATCAGAACCCATAAAAGATTGAAAATGTAGCCAGCATAGCAATGGCAGCATGGGCAAAAGAAAAATGAGGTGCTCCTCCCACGTACAAATGACTCTGCTCCCCCAAAATAAAAGACCTGAAAAAAACCCAATGGTTCATAGTGAAAAATAGCATGAAATATGAAAATATAATTCACAGGAGAGAGTGTACAAATGGCTTTTAAAAGTGTCTTTGAAAGGTGGTTATGCACACAGAACGAGAAATGGAAGTTAAAGCCACATTGAAACGCCATTTTACCTCTAATGGTGTCAAGCTCTGATAGCATTCTCTCTGAAAAACAATAGAAACACAGGTACTGCTTTACTGCTTATGTGGATCTAACTTGGGACCTTCTCTGTGAAACACTACTTAGCAAAATCTGTCAAAATGTCGTGTGAGTGTGTGTGTGTGTGTGTGTGTGTGTGTGTGTGTGTATGCATGTGAATGTGTATTACTGTGTATTGTGTGCCATTTTGACAGCATATGTATATGCTGTCATATATATGTTAGCATATATATATGTTCTATATATATGAGTGTGTGTATATATATATATTCTGATAAAATAATTCCTCCCTAAGAATTTATCCTGCCTCTTATTTCCCACTTTTCATCTTGAGTATGTCCATTATACACTAAAATCTAACAAGGGAAACAGCTTCCTCTTGTGATAGCCTGTCTTTTGAGAGTGGGCTTGACCCATTACAGTTCTTTGCTTATGTATTTGGCTTGATCTTAGATGTCCTGACTGCCTGTCTTTTCCTAAGTTGGACCGTTTAATGAGCTTCCTGTTGGATTTCTAGAGCTTGATGCACTCCGTTTTCTCCATCCTGTTCTCGTGGAACTTGATTTTGTTTCTATTTTTCAAGAGATCCTTGCGTTTTAATATGCTAACTGGCCACAAAGGTAGGCAATCATCGCTGCCAGGACCCGCCTTGACTTGTTTGCTCTTTTCACATCTGTACTGTTGCTGCCTCAGCATCACGGCTCCACTTTATTGATGGTTTCTAAAGGGTGTACGGTCTGTGGCTATTCTCTTGTCAACTTCTCAACAGTGTATTTGGTTTATCTTCTTTGTCCTGAATTTGGTCAACCTTACAAAAGCATCCCTTGATGAGCCATAGGTTATAAAGTGCCTCTTGGCGCTGCTGAGGTGCTCTGAATTCCTCCTTGTCTCTGCTGGTTACTCCCCTGGGTTGCTCTGCAGCAGAAGGGTTTTGGTCTCCCAGAATGCAGAAAGGTTTTTTTTTTTTTTTCACCATCTCTTGGTTTCTCTTCTGTTAATGAGAAATAAGACTTCAGTTTAATTTTGATCCTTCATATATGGTCTGTCAGTTGTCTAACTGCTTTTAAATCTTTGACTTTGGAGTTTTGTGGCTTTTCTTTAAAATGTCTAGACTTGCATCTTTCATCCGAATACATGCATCTTCCTTTAATTACAAAAGCTTCTCAGCCATTATCTCTTCAGAAATGGCTTTTCCTGCCATACCTGCTGCTGCGCTTCTCCCATTAGTTGTGGAAGTCGGCCTTAACTGAGGGACTCTGCCACCTCTCCCAGTGTGTCACTCTCTTCCTGCCTCAGTTACTGCTACAGCCCTGTGATCGAAATCTCCAGTTTTCTCCTCCCCTGTGGCCACTCTACTGTGGGACCTAGCTTTGATTTTAAGTAAGAGATACTATTATTTCTTCCCAGCAAATGTCTTGTTTCTTTTGTATTTTAACTTATATGTGCATATAAGTTGTGTGTGTGTATGTGTGTTGAATACACATATATGCTTAACTTATATGTGTGGCTCTTGGTCTGTTCTGCCATCTTCCTGCTTTGGCTTCTTTTCCATGCCAGAGAACACTTCTAATGTTAAAAAGTTTCCAGTGTCAACAAAATTAATTGTTTTTATTGTATATTTAGTATAGTTGAAACATAAAATGGCTGAAACAATTTTAAGTTATTCACCAGTACTGTGTCTACACACACATAAAAATAGGACCCTATGTGTGAAGTGTTTTATGCATGTCATCTACAGACAGTGCTTAAGACCTATAGAATTCACAAGACTTCCAGCAGCAAGTCAGTGGCTGCCTCTGAGGGTTTTAGAAATGTCATCATAAGTACAAATCAAATGCATCCATAATACATCCACAGCTAATTATACCTTTATACATTAGTTTATAATTCTAAGTAGTGTCCTCAGGAACTATCTGATGGGTTGTGATAGCACATATTTTCTGTATTCCACTTGCTAATTGATGCAACCATATGGAGAATTTGATGATCTCTGGTCAGAATGTTCCAGAAGTTGTTAACCACACTGTGTTTCTTACCATTAAGAATGGCACTGTTGCCTGGGATATTTGTTATGGGGTAAAATGCTGTATTTGATGGGCTAAGGGACATAGAGAAGGTCACTGGAGGACGAATAGACCCAGCAATGCAAGCAGTGTGACCCTTAATAAAGGTTCCATGAATTCTATGAATTCTGTGTGTAAGAACACTTCATATCTCTGGCGTTAACGTCCAACAGGCTGCTAACCAGTGCGATACCTGTGACTTAACCTTTGTGTCCAAAACAGCCCTTGCCTGTGTCTAAGTCCAAAGAGTGGCTTCTGCTTCTTTATTTCATAGGCTTTCCTAAAAAGACAACCAAATTTGTAAACTATTTTCTATGGAGGTTCTTGAATAATACACATTATATTAGCACTAAACCAGTCACCTTATGATCAGAAAACTACATAGCTGCAAAGACATTTGTTGCTAAATGAACCATAAAAAGCCATTTCTAAAACTAAATGAAGCACTCTACAGTGTGGCAGTCATGGTAATGACACTGTACACTATAAATAACACGCCTCCTTATTTGCTCCTTTCAAGACTTAGGCCAAATCATAAATAGTCTCAACATCTAGATTTTTTAAGTGCACACCTTATCATTGCCAACATGGATTTATTTTAGGGTGGTTGCACCTGAAATTTCTATGGAAATAGAGACTTCAAGTTGTAAGGTTTTAAATATATACAGGCTAGTCTGTGAACACAGAACATGACTTCTATTGAATTGCAAGCAAGAATCAAATAGTCTATCTTGGTTATCCATTAAACTACTCAAAATATTGTCATGAGATATGAATAAACACTGCATCCCCACGGAGAGAACAAAAACATTTTCTTTAAGGAATAAGGTTGTAGAATATGGAAACTTATAGGTATGCATACACACCTTTCTGCTTCAAGGTCAACATAAAACTCTAGACCCTCTAGGACCCTGGCCATAGCCCAGCCTTTGATGAATATAGGCTATCATCACTGACCATTATTTCTCAACTGAGTAGAGTTTTGAGGCCCTTAAAAGAGGAGGTGGATTCAAAAGGTCAGAATTAAAATCCATGGCTCAGCAAGATGACTCAATAGATAAAGGTGCTTGCTGCCAAGCCAAAGGACCCGGATTTAATTCATGGCAACAATATGATGGAAGATAAAAACTGATCCCTGAAAGTTGTCTTCTGATCCCGACAAGCACACCATGGCATGCTCACTTTCATAAGTACATAATACACACATACATATATATGTACATACATACATACATACATACGTACTCACATACATACATAACCTTGGCAGTGGCAAGACCACTGAATATCAGAGCTAAAGAGTCTTAGCAGCTGGTGATAGGTTTAGAGAAAATCACAGAGGGTAAAGATGTTGGTAGAGAAGCCTCACTGAGTTGGTATCTAGGTGACTTGATCTCAGAGTGTTCTGAGCATAAGAGAAGTGGCATGGACTGAGATGCCCACACTCCATTCCCATCTACCCCATGAAAGTACTAAACCCAATGCACCTGGAATCAGAGCTGGGCTTGGATAGAGATGATAAAAGACAAGTGAGTCCAAAAGTATTAATATCCTTCTGACAAGGGGCAGAGATACAAGAGCCCACTTTCTACATGTACAGAAGAGTGGCCCTGGGACAGGGGAGGGAGGGTGTGCTCTCCAAAGTAGGAAAGAGAACCCTCTGCATAACCTGGCCATGCTGACACCTGATGCTGCATTCCCAGCTTCCATACCTGTGAGAAAGAAAATGTCTAAGGGATGTGTGTGTATGTGTGTGTGTGTAAATAACCACAGTTGTGCAGGTCACATGTTGATATAAGGCATCTTCTTCAATGCTGTCTGGAACTCAAGTTGGGGCTAGAAAGAATAGTAAATTTTGTTTCAAGTGCCATAGAGGAAACATCAGGAAAAGAAGGGATGGATGCATTGTGTCAAGACGCCAGCAAAATCTGCTTTGCTCTCAGAGGGGATTTTTTGTGTTTTTCTTTTTCTCTTTCCTATATTGTGTCTTAAAAAAAAAAAAAAAGGAGTGGGAACAAACGATGGCTGAAATGGCAAATCAAAAGGATACTGTACTCTCTTTTTTTAAAAAAAGAGCTGAAGAGCTGGTTATGCAACTATAAAAGTTATAGGTGGAAGTGGAAGGGAGTAGTGCCAGACCCAGTGACTGAGCAAGGGGGTGGGAGTTTCCCCTAGGAGGAAAGAGGCAAATAAAATGTGCTAGAAGGCAGATTGTGGCCCAGCCTGGTACCACACACTTTCATTCTCCAGTCAATGCAGCCCCTCAATGGGGCAAGGAGCTGAATGTGCCACCAGGAGGAGGAAGAGGCTATTCAGGGTGACAGAGTCAAAGAAAAGCTGAAACAGCTTGTTTTGAAAGAAAGGGTTAATATCAAACCAACTGTGCCACCAGAGATAGAGAATTGATGTCCTGGGATTCCAAAATCATCATTGGTTTTCCCAGTAATCATACAGCACATGCCTGCTAACGGTATGGATCATGATCATGATGAAATAGGGTGGCATCCTATAGAAATGATAGATCTGAGGTGTTTTAAAGAGGCTATGATGTCTTATGTCATGCATTTACCTTATGTAAAACAAATTCTAAGTAACTGGGCTACTCAAAATAGAATTATTCCCTAAGAATGGAGGGAGTTGTTAACAGCTGTACTAGAGGCCAGTCAGCAGTTACAATGGTTAATGTGGAGTAAGGAAAAAGTCTCAAATATTGAACAGCAGACTAGAGCAAGCAGAATGCATATTGTCAAAGATCAGTTTCTGGGTAAACGGTGGTACTCTGATCTATAAGACCGTGGTCAATTTGATGATGCTACTATAGAACAATATCACTTAGTGGATTTAAGATCTTGGGACAAAGTGTTTAGTTCATTAAAAAAGGTCTCTGTCTGCACTCCCACCAGCAATGAAGAAGTGTTCCTCTCTCTCCACATCCTCACCAGCATGTGGTGTCACTTGAATTTTTGATCTTAGCCATTCTGATGGGTGTAAGATGAAATCTCAGAGTTGTTTTGATTTGCATTTCTCTGAAGACTAAGGAGGTTGAGCATTTCTTTAAGTGTTTCTCAGCCATTCGATATTCCTCTGTTGAGAACTCTCTGTTTAGTTCTGAGCTCCATTTCTCAATTGGGTTATTTGGTTTGTTGGTGTTAATTTCTTGAGTTCTTTATATATTTTGGATATTAGACCTTTGTCAGATGTAGGGTTGATGAAGATCTTTTCCCAATCTGTAGGCTGTCGCTTTGTTCTGTTGACAGTGCCTCCTGCCTTACAGAAGCTTCTCAGCCTCATGAGGTCCCATTTATTAATTGTTGACCTTAAGCACTTTGGAAATCTATCTGGCACTTTCTCAGAAAAGTGGGAATAGGGCTTCCTCAAGACCCAGCTATTCCACTCCTTGGAATATATCCAGAAGATGTTCCAGCATACAACAAGAAGATTTACTCAACCATGTTCATAGCAGCCTTATTCATAATAGACAGAACCTGGAAACAGCCTAAATGTCCCTCAGTAGAAGAATACTACTATTCTTCTGAGTAGTATGGAATAGTACTCAGCTATTTAAAAAAAAGGAGTTCCCAAAATTTGTGGACAAATGGATTGAACTAGAAATGATCATAATGAGTGAGTTAACCCAGAAGCAGAAAGACTCAAATGGTATATACTCACTTACATCTGGACACTAGGCCAAGGGGCATGTCCCATGAAAGTCTTCACTTACCAGGAAAGTGGGACAGAGAGGAGGACATCCTATTGGGACTCTAGGTGAGAGAAGCATGGGAGAATGGGGAAATAGAAGGATCCAGAGGGTCCTAGAAACCTACAAGAACATTATGATGGGCAGATCTGGGCCCAGGGATCCTGCTCAAACTATGGCACCAGCCAAGGACAATACATGCAGTAAACTTCGAACCCCTACCCTGATCTACCCAATGGACAGGACATTCTCCACAGGTGAGTGGAGAGTGGGGTCTGACTTTCACACGAACTTTGGTGCCCCATATTTGACCACGTTCCCTGGATGGGAAGGCCTGGTGGCACTCAGAGGAAGGATAGCAGGCTACCAAGAAGAGACTTGATAACCTATGAGCATATACAGGGGGGAGGAAGTCCCCCTCAGTCACAGTCATAGGGGAGGGGAGTAAGGGGAAAATGGGAGGGAGGGAGGAATGGGAGGATACAAGGGATGGGATAACAATTGAGATGTAATATGAATAAATTAATAATATATATTTTAAAATGTCTCTGTCTATTATTTACCACTAAACATAGCACAAGTGTTATCAATAGTACAATTATACTTAATTTTAATAACTCTCAGCACTCAGAAGGCAGAGGCAGGCAGACTGATGTGAGTTCAAGGCCAGTCTGGTCTACAAAGTGAGTCCAGAACAGCCAAGACTACACAGAGAAACCCTGACTCTAAAAACAAAAACAAACAAACAAACAACCAAAAGAACTTTTCCATATCTTCCTGCTTCTTGTTTCCTGATGTACTGTTTTTTTTTGAAGTTATTTGAAAAATAAAAGGAAATTAAGTATATAAATAAATAAATAAATAAATAAATAAATAAATAAATAAATAAATACAGAAAAGGGGAAATGTAGTGAGAATTTTGGCTTCTTTAAAAACACAGAAACATTATTGGAGTTTGTTTTTGTTGTAATCCCAGGTGTGGGGTGTGGGGCTGCTTCAGATTGTCCACAGCTGACTATGATTTGCCTCATGCTCTGGCAGGGATGTGATTTTGCCAGCTGCAGATAGTTTCTGCAAGTGTGTGACATTTGGAACTCTGAGAACTCTTGAGAGGGCATATAAATGCTAGAGCCCTGAGAGTGGCTGCAGCAGCTGCTACTGTCGGTTGCTGGTTGCCATTGTTGTGGTTGGTTGCTGTTTGTCGAGTGGCCACGTACAAAGATACAAGTAGAAGTAATTGAAGATCCTGACAGAAAAAAATCAAACTTGCCCCACAGAACTGGATGTCCCTCATCAGCAGGAATTAGCCTAATGTTACTGATGTCCCCTTTCCTCTGTGACCTTCTTTCTCTTCTACCTAGTGCTTGGGGGTTGAAAGGGGGGCAGAATAAGGGTGGAGTAGGGTGGTAGCAAAAGGAACCCACAAAGTAGCAAAAAATCTGGCTACAGATGTCCACCTTGTTTTTGCGACAGTCTCCCACTAGACCTGTAGTTCCTGATTTATCCATGGCCAAGAAGCCCTGGGAATCCTCTTGTCTCTGCCCTCCCAGGGATGAGATTATAGTTGTACCCCACTACACCTAGCTTTGCACACTGCCACACCTGGCTTCGCACACCACCATGCCTGGCTTCATATACCACCACACCTGGCCTTGCACACCACCATGCCTGGCTTCATATACCACCACACCTGGCTTTGCACATGACTACTATATCTGGCTTTTCATGTGAGTGTGAGGACCTGAGGTAGGACCGTACTTGCATGGTATTCACTTAACCAGTTGAGCCATCTCCACAGCCTTGTTTCTTGAGCCTGTTTTACATGCCTGTTTTTGAGCCACCCAGCTACCTGGCAACCTGAGCTATAAGGAATATACATCTAAAGGAATGTATAAGGTCGGAGGAGGATCTCCAGAGCACTCCGCATGCTGGAGAGGGGAGTGTGATGTGTGGTCACTCAAAGCACATGTCAGGGAGACTCTGTGGGACTTTGATCAAGACCAGTGGAAATCCGACACCCAAAGGAATGTGAGGGACTCAGCATTGGGGATGTGGTACCAGGCCAGGGAAGATGGTAAGTTCATGGGACTACCTGTGTTATACTAATGCGATCAGAAGAGGGATGAGAGGATTAGATAAAAGGTGATCATTGGTGGCCTTGATAAAAGGAAAGCAGGTAAAGAGAGAGTGAAAGTGGAGAGATAACGAAGTCAGTCTAGAGAATTCTTTTGAAATATGTTTCTGTGGAAATGGTCCTATTGCTCCAAGAGAAATTTAAGGGAATAGGAGGGGATTGGAGGGGGGAAGGACAATAAAAAAATTTTCAGAAAAATTGACATTAAAACACCTGCTCATGGAACTCTTAATGCTAAGTGGACCCAAGAGCATAAGCAAATTCAACATCAACAACAAAAACAAAATTATGCTTATAAAATGGGACCCTAGAAGATAAAAGGAAGTAGTACTACCTTCATAAAATGAGCAGAAAGTTACATATGGACGTCACCTTTATCTAGTGGACAGGACCTATAACATTTAAAGAAGTTTGTTTTGTCAGCATGCAGTAGTAAATTGTTGTGCACTGCGCAGACAGCAGATCTACACTGAAGGCTGATGTGCTAGGTAACAAACAGGTCAGGAAAGGAACTCTTCACCAGTTTTAGTAACAAAAAATGGCTGTGGTCGGTGATGTGGGATAACCCCCCTTCTTTCTCAATCTCATCGCTTGGTCTTTCATTCAATTTCCTTATGGTCAATTGCTCCTTCCTTTTTCTATTTAACTTTATGAATTTTCTTTACAATGCTTTTTGAAAACAGAGTCATGTTGGTACTCAATATCTGCCATTTAAAGAAATATTATGAAAATGGAAGAGGAAAAGCAAATCCCACCATAAGTGGAGTTGGACAGGCCCTTAAACCATGCAGCCAGCACGAGAAAGGAAAGAAGTAAAAGGAACCACACTTCAGGCAAGTCAGTCAGAGGGATGTTAATATCAGATTAGACGTCATCCCATTGCATTGGCAATGATAAAGGAAATGAAGACACAGGCCAAAGGACAACTCACCAGGTTATCGCAGCACGGAACCTCAACGTGCTCCGCAACAAAGCCTGAGGGCAGCATGACATTCTGGCACCACGGTCCTTCATGACATCATTGCCTCAAACTATAGGAAACAACCACAAGATCCAAAGAAAAGTTGGCATGTCAATTATCTTGTTAGGAGATGTTTTTTTAATTTTCTCATATCCCTAAAAAATTATATATATATGAAAACAGCTGAAAAATAAAAAGATAGTTGCAATAAAGTATTTAAACAAGCTATTCTATCTTCAAAGCCATTGCAAAAGTATCTAACATAAATAAAACACAATCTACCAAATAAAACTGTGGAACAGAAAGGAAAAATATATGAAAAATAAAACCAGAAACCATAAAGAAGATAGATGTTAAATCAGGCATAGCTAACCTATAAATAACTTAACATATGAAAATGCAGTTTTAGGCCATATTAAAATTCAAATTTTGTAATTATATAGGGCACATGTAAAAGTACAATACGCTAAAAGGAAAATAAGCAAAATATAAGTTTCAGTAACAAAGAATAGCTGAGGTTAATGACATAGAATTTATATATGTATATATGTTTATATATATATATATACATATATATATACTTAAAAATATAAATGAGAAACAGTTTAGTGGACATTGACTATAAACGTAGTGAAAAGGTGAAATTATAGCTAGATAACATTGTACCATTTTTGTGTGAGTGATACAGCAGTCATTTTCCCATAGTATGCAAAATACCCCCCCAAACCCCAGCTTCCAATGTGCAGAGACCCTTAAGAGCAATGGCACTTAGCAGCCATTCCACACTCTTTTCCTAGAATCAAGCAAGTTTTGTAAATTGACAAGGAATACAAACTATATCTGAGGGTTTTTTTTTCCCTCTGCCTATATTTGTGATCGGATTCTCTCAGACACACAGTAAACGGTGAAGGAAGTGCTCTGTTGTCTACCAGTTGCCCACATCCTGAAGGAAGCAGACATCAGCCTATAGACCCCAGAAGGCTGAGGGGGAAAGTATCCTATCAATATGACAGGCATTTCTGACAGATCATTCAATTAGGTGATAATAGGAAACCGGGGGCATCGATAAAGACCTGGAAACAAGGACATCCGCACTGTGCTGGGACAGCCACGCAGACATCCGCACTGTGCTGGGACAGCCACGCAGACATCCGCACTGTGCTGGGACAGCCACGCGGACAGCGGCACTGTGCTGGGGCAGCCATGGGGACAGTGGCACTGTGCTGGGACAGCCACGGGGACATCCGCACTGTGCTGGGACAGCCACGGGGACATCCGCACTGTGCTGGGACAGCCACGAGGACAGCGGCACTGTGCTGGGACAGCCACAGGGACATCCACACTGTGCTGGGACAGCCACGGGGACAGCGGCATTGTGCTGGGACAGCCACGGGGACAGCGGCACTGTGCTGGGACAGCCACGGGGACATCCGCACTGTGCTGGGACAGCCACGGGGATATCCGCACTGTGCTGGGACAGCCACGGGGACATCCGCACTGTGCTGGGACAGCCACGAGGACAGCAGCACTGTGCTGGGACAGCCACGGGGACAGCAGCACTGTGCTGGGACAGCCACAGGGACATCCGCACTGTGCTGGGACAGCCACGAGGACAGCAGCACTGTGCTGGGACAGCCACGGGGACATCCGCACTGTGCTGGGACAGCCACGAGGACAGCAGCACTGTGCTGGGACAGACACTTTCATGTTACAAAATAGATGAGTAATGGCTTAGCCAGGCTATTCCACGCACATGGTTCCCTGCCCACCTTCTGAGTTCCCTGCCCTAGAATGTGGTGTCCGTTGCCCAACTATTCCCATTGGTGCTGGAGTTGTTGCAGGGGTCTGGAACGAAGTCAGGCTGTGATATTGGGGGCGGGGGTGGGTGAAGGATGCAGCAGTGGGGGGTCAGACACATCTCTGCTCCTAAAGAAGCAGACAGGGAGACTGGCTTGTGTGCCAAAAGATTCACTCAGGACAAGAATTCCCTTGTTGTCTTGATGGCACCAGCATTATATGTCACCTGTGCTCCGGGAAACCGTATGTGACCCGAATTGCCTTATTGGCCAGGTATTGGCATTCATGTGCATTCTTTATTAGGTTCTTGTTAGAAATTTGCTTGCCAACCTATTTCGGCTGATTTGAGTTTTTGTTTATTTTGTTCTTACACATGTGTTTTCATTATCTGTCTTGAATCTGAACCTTTAAGATCAAACTTGGACCAAGTGGTAAACAGACAACCCTAGCAAAATGAATGAATTATTGCTACGTCCCCTAATGATATGTGACCAATACAGTTGAAAGCTGACAAGGTACCCTCGCTGCCAGAGATCAAAGGCTCCTGGCACACCCTCAGGTGATGGGTGCAGGAGTCAGTCACACGGTGTCTCCTCTCTGCTTCCAGGTGGAGATTGAAAAGCTGGATTACCACCACTACCTGCCTCTGTTTTTTGACGGGCTCTGCGAGATGACATTTCCCTATGAGTTTTTCGCTCGGCAAGGAATCCACGACATGCTGGAACACGGGGGGAGCAAGATTCTACCTGTCATCCCACAGCTCATCATCCCGATAAAAAGTAAGTGAGCAGGTAAAAACGCCTCACTCTGTGACAACCTGCTAATTAAGCGGTAAAACGCAGCGCACCAAGATGGTCTCAGGGCTTTGCGGGAATTTTTTTATAAATTGACTTATGAGGCAAAACGTCTCTGAGAATATTTCTCATCATTAATGTTACACCACAACTTGAACACAAACTAACAAACCACGTGAGATCCATACTAACTTGAGAACGGCTCAACGCGGTGTTCAGACACTAACTTATCCGTTCTGAGGTAAAGTTTGTGACCCTTCGTGTGTTCTTCAGCCAAGCCCCAACTTGTTGCTAAACAGCACCTCTAATGTTTAAGTAGGAATAGAGTTTTGCCGAGTGTCTGTGAGGTCGTGGGAGTCATTGAGGGGGTGGGAATCTCGAAAGCAGAGAGCGGTTTCTCAGTGTAGGGAATTTTTAATCTCCAGTGGGTTCTTGCAGTGATGGGAGGAGGACAAGGACCACTAGTATTTCTGTTTATAACATGAGAGCATGCTTCTTCCTTTGCACAGTTTCCTCATACATGGCTGCCCCCAGCTTGCTCGAGAGCAGCCTCTTCTATAGCTTTCTAAGGTTGTCCTCTGCGTTCTCCGAGCTCCAAACTAGGCTTTGTGTTGCTTTCTGTCTGCTCTTCCTTCCCTCCTGCTTGGAACTGGTAACAGAATCACCAAGAGGCCAGCCTGGTGTTTGCCATAAACACCTTGAGAGGTCTGCCAGCCCCCAGATGCAGACTCGGGTCTGACTCCTCACCAGTGGCCGCCACACCCAGTGGGGCTCGCTATGCCTTTCCAATTGCTGCTAATTAAAATGAGGAGGTCAGAGTCCCTGAGAACTCCATGTAGGATGGAGTTCTCCCATTGCCCTACTTTGACCTACCCCAGGTATTGCCACCTCCCAACTTTGGGCCTAGCTGGCCCATGGCTTGTACAGGGTTACAGGGACCTTGTCTCCCCTCCACGTGCTGTGTCATCTCCTGTCTAGGCCAACCCCTTCCTGGGCTTCTAGAGTTCCAGGATCCACATCAGTCATTTCAGGTGTGCTCTGGCCATATGGTGGGACTAAAACAAGGATGAAAGAGTCCAGCATGGGCTCACTGCCCAGAGCCTGTATTGCTTGGTTTGGGTTATGGTCATCTTTCATTGAGTTGAAGTAAGCAAGCGCTGTTAAGACTTGGGACTTCAGCATTCCATCCAGTTCTCATCACTACACTTAAGTCAGCTCTGGAACTTGCTTTGCTAGCTTTGAACTGGTGGAGAGATGGTTGCCTACTAGCACCCTTCTACCAACGAATGGTCAAAGTGACCTCATGTGACAAGGCCCTATAAGTCCTACAAATGGGCCCTGAGTAGCCAGCAGGCAGCCCTGCCCTTCATCCATCAGCCACATGAAGGAGTCTTTTTTTTTTTTTTTTTTTTTTTTTTTTTTTTTTTTGGGATAACAATTGAGTTGTAATTTTAATAAATTAATAAATTTTAAAAAAAAGAATAAACAGTTTCATGTTTTAAAAGTTAACTCTCAACTACTCTAGAAAACAGTATTGTGGTTTCTTAAGCTAAACCTGCAAGTACCCAAAGGACACAGCATCTCACTCCTAGACTACATCAAAGAGGACTGACACTTGTCCTCACACATTGAACCCTTATGACATGAAGGAGTCTTTACAAGGCAGTTAGGAGGGACGCAGGCTGAACTCCCTCAAATTCTTTCTACTTGTGATTTGCTCTCTCCACTGGGCTACTTGGCTTAAAGATGCTCACTTCTAGTTGGATACCACATTTCTTAAAGGATGATATGCAAGTTCCACAGATAAGCCAAAAGATGGGGGCCAAAATGTTCTTTCCGGAAACCACCTGACCTTCTTTTTCCTATACCCATCGGAAGAGCCAACAGCGTCCAGGTCACTGTCCTGCTCCTTAAAATAGATAGCCTGTGTTAGGAAAGATGCCTGCATGGGAGCCTTCCACATATCCTTGATGAAGAAAGTTCCTACATAATAGTTTTTAACAATTAAAGCAGACCATACCAGAGAGTGGTGACCCTAGGTGAGGAGGCTGTCAATCTGTTTGATCTGCATTTGAAGACACGTAAGTGAACTGAAAGAAGTGGTGCATTACGAAGACAAAACAGATGGCACCCACACACCAGAGGTCACCATTTGCTGGTGAGCAGAAACATCGCTAAGAACTCAGTAAGCACAGTTTCTCAGAGAAAGCTGACCAAATAGGAGTTTGATAGCACAGTTCTAGTAGTCAGTAAAATGTACTCCAGGGCCGCTCACTGCATGGCAGTCCAGGCTTGTCATCATAGAGCCATCCTCATCCTGTCACCGAAAGTCAGACTTTCCTCATGGAGAAACGCGGGCTCACTCTGCAGCATCATGCAAGTTTTGGCTCATGTGGGAAGTGGCTGTGTGCATAAGATATATCTTTCAGGTGGGATTCCGGGATGAGGATAATTGATCTAGAAACAGGCTGATATACAGAGCTGGCGTAACATGTAACAGCTGGGCGTGCCTTATTTTCTAACCATACTATTATACTAATCAACCTTAGCATCACCAGCTAGCCATTCTAACTGGTATCTATGAAAGCAGGGCAAAATGGATGAACTCACTGAGAAAAAGGGAGATAGGACCCACGCCTCTGGGATTTTTATTTTTTAACTACAAAATTGACAATCCCAGAATGAGACACAGACATGCTCATTGTCACTAGTATTTATTTCTAAACTGAAAAAAAAAAGTAAGAATTGATTAAAATATAATTTTCTCTTTTTTTCTGTTCTTCTACTCAGGACCCCAGTTTTAAAAGAAAAGGCGTCCCATGTTTTACAATTGACAAATTAGCATCTGCGCCTCTTCCTTTTATATCACTTCATGGCACAGCTGCCTCGGCTCTTTTCTCTCAGTTTCCACTCTCTTGAGTTATTCCTGGTGAGAAGCTCCAAAATATTCTAACCCGATATACTCAGGGTCAATGATGGAATGTTCTAGAATAATAGAGCTGGGGTCAATAAGGCAGCACTGATTGTTAAGAACAATAGTAAGATGTTTTGTTGCGGGTGAGGGCGAAGTCCTCCAGCAGTCTGACCTGGGAGTTGTGGATTGATGTTTGATCTCCAGTTAAGATGAGGAAAATCCAGCCCAGCCCAACAGAGCAGCTGTACATGTTAAATTCAGAAGAGGGTTGAAAATGGAGCTGAGAGACGGGAAAGAGGCCAAGAACAACCACAACTGTGTCTTCTACTTTGGCAAATTGATGAGCACCACAACAGTGTGTGGTAGGACATTGGGCAAAGTATACAAACACACACACACACACACACACACACACACACACGCACACGCACACGCACACGCACATGCACACGCACACAAACAGAGAAAGGGGAGGGGAGAGAACCCTGAGTCTTGAAGCAGAAGAAACACATAGAAAGTTAATTGATATTCCTGAAATCTAGATGTTACTGTGTTCCCTGCCGCCATCCCTGCAGTCCTAAAGCAGAGAGGAACTCCCCTGCAAATAAGCCAGTTTGAACACAGTGAGGGGCACTCACAAACAGAGGAGAGCTGAAGTCTCCAGAGAGCTGGAGAGAGTCACCAGCTGCCCAACACCACAGCATAAGCACAGGCTCCGCCTATGAAAAGACACAATGTGGAAAAGGCAATCTCCACAGAGGAGGTGAGTAATGAGGATCAACAGGGAAGCTGGGACCCAAACGGAGCGGCAGATGGGCATTCCCTAGAAAGATCTGGCAAAACAAGAACAGAAACCAAAGGCAGAGGCATATCAAAGGCTCATCCTGGGAGCAGTAACAACCTCCCCCACACATGCAAAGACTCACCCAGTGCAAAGAAAACCTAGGATGTGAAGGCCACGTCAAAGCACACTTGCCAAGGAAGGAGGAAAGGAAGAATGAAGGAAGGAAGAAGAGAGAAAGAAGAAAGAGAAAATAAAAAGAATGAAGAAAGGAACAGGGGAGAGCAAAAAAAGTCTCTCAAATATCTGTACCAAGGAAATGCTGAATGTCAAGAAATCAGCTGAGTAGAGCTCAGAACGTTTGCAAACCTCAGGGCCAAGACACCGCACCTCAGACTTAAGACATAATAATTTTGTGGTGACTCAAAATCCAGAAAAACTGGACTCTAAGCCTTCAAAGTCAACAAATATGGCAAAAGTCATCAGGTAGTGTGTGAAAAAGACATAACTGAATAGACTGCAAGAAGAGGCTAAGAACTAAAGCACACAATAAAGATGATGACCATAGAATCAGCTGGGAAAATTAACTTTCAGATCTGCTCACAAAAGACGAGATGCAATCTGAACATAAACATCACTGAACAAAATATTATTCAAACATGAAGAAAAGCCCTTTTTCAAGGCAAAAGTGCTTAGCTTATTTTATTTTTAGAAATGTAAGTTTTGGAGCTGGGGAGATGGCTCATTAGATCAATGCTTGCCAGGGACCTGAGAAGACCTGAGCTTAAACCCCTAAGACCCCCGTGAAGCCTGGCACAGTGATGCGCATCTACATCCCCTGCGGTGAGAGGAGAGAAGGAGACCAGAGAATCCCTGGGAATTCCAGAGCCAGCTATCCCAGCAAACACAGCACAACAGCAAGACAAAGACACTGTGACCCAAGCAAGGCGTTAGATAAAGCCAGGGCACCCATGTGTCCTGTGATCTTTAACGTGCGTGCTGTGGAATACACGCACCCACATTGACATACAGGAATGTACTTACACATGTACACATATGCACACATCATACACATAATTTTAAAAAGAAAAGTAAATTTTAATACAAGAGGCTTTAAGTGTATAAAGAATCGTGGTTTATGTTGGTGAGCGCCTTCTCAATAAAGACTTGGTCTCCTCAACTCTCTGGCACTGAAAACTGAGAGGTAACATTTGAAGAGCAACAAACTGCTTGACCTGAAGCCTTTTGCCTCTGGAGGAAGCGTAGGCACCTCACCAGGAGAGGTAAGATGCTCATTGGTCCTCCAGTGTCTCCTCTCTGACTTTCAGATCTGGCATGACTGCCAAGCAATAGTGACTGGGAAACCTTGGACAGTGTAGACACAGAGGGACCAGAAGTGACACATTTCTCTCAAGCTGCCAGGCTACAACAAGGCCAGCCATGGCAGAAAGAAAGTTTACGTGTCCACACACTGCCATGGAAGCCTGGTACAGGACGGCAGGGTGCAGAGAGGCTTGTGGGAAATACCGAAGGCCAACTTTCTACACTCTACTTACGGACTGGAGAGATCCCACCCGTGGTGTGGTGATGTGAATGACTGCAGAAGTAGACAACCCTAGGAGCCGTGCGTGAACGCAGCAGACGGCACAGCACGTGATGTACAGAGGCAGGCACTGTCAAGGCTGTGTGCGAGAAGACAGAGGAACACAAGTCACCTGTTGTACCCACAAAGAAATTGGAGAAGAGGTTCTCTCTTTACTGAAGTTTCTTCCTTCAGGAGCACGTGAAGGAGACACGTTCTATTAGGAGCTGGTGGTCCCTCTGCGCTAATAAGGCTTTACCTTTCCCCTATAAACATACCTTTATTCCCTCCTGCTCCACAGTTTAGTTACATCAATTTTCATTAAATGAGCAATCCATTCTTATCCTTCAGTTATCACTGCAAGTCATGCACCTACAGTAGTTAAATTTGCCGTATGATTTACCTTGGCATTGCTGTCGGCTCCCTTTTGCCTGCTTGATTTCAGTATTTCATAAATCTTCCCAATATACCTTGAGACCTAGTAAGAGGATGCTGTTTTCCAAGTGTTCAGACTATCAGATGACTCACCAGTTCTGCTCCTGAAGTCATTCATTCTTTGACCCTGCACCCTGACACCCTGGCTGGGACTCTGTGTCCCCTGACCTGGCATGTGCTCCGGCATTTTGCACGTGGACTTGTTCCTTGACAGTGTGTTTCCTCATTATTTCCCTAAGGCATGCCTTCCAGCAACTGCCTTAAGATTTAGAAAGAGTATATCTTTTCATTCTTAGAGATCTGAAAATTTTATACAACTCAGTTATTAGTTTTACAGTGTTGAGAATAATTTTTGCTTAGAAATCTGAGGTTACATTTCTGTGGCTTGCCAAGCTATACCTTAAAAATGTTATAGTTTGCCAGATGTCGTGGTGCATGCCTTTAATCCCAGCACTCTGGATGCAGAAACAGGCAGATGTTTGTGAGTTTGAGGCCAGCCTGGTCTATTCAGATGAGTTCCAGACAGTCAAAGCTACATAGAAAGACTCTGTTTTTAAAAAAAATAGAGTTATAATTTGAACTTCATCTTCCTATCATCTGTCTCCCAATCTCTCAAAGTATTTGGATCCTCTTGTTTTTTCATGTTGGTGTGTTCTGGTTATTTTTCCACTAATTTTACTGGGGAATTTCAGTTTAGAGGCACTAAATAGTTCCCACACATTGCTTTCCTGACTTCTTTGTTTTCTTTTCCTGCCTCAGAACTCCCAAGCAGTGCACCGTGTCCCACAAGCTGAGAACCACAAAGCCCTTTATTTTTTGTTCACTTTTCCATTTCTGCCTCATAGTTCTACATCCTGAAAATCTTCCTGGACTTTATCTCCCAAGCTTAAAACGTCTTATTTTAGCCATTCTTAACTTTGCTTTTATATATATATATTTTAAATTAATATTTTGTTCCTTTATGAATATACAATGTTAGTCACTTATCTCTCAGCGCATATCTATCTTAGATTTTTTTTGTTCTTGCGGGGCATTTTGTAGGTTTTTGGCAAGAGAGGGAACAGTGCCTCATGTCCTTTTACTAGCTCAACATAAACGAATTGTTCCTTTGTTAGTGGTCAGTTAAGCAGAATAATAAGTCAGTCACTAAGGGAGCGGACTCTGATGCCCAGCTGCCATTTTGGCTGTGACACACAGCTGCCACAACCCGAAGCAATGCCCACTTCTCTGTGTGACACCTTTGTGTCACCTGTAGAGAGTGCTGTTGTTGTATGCGTGGATTCTTCTTCCTGATTTACCCTCAGTGTGGTTTCTGCACTTTATGAAAACCATAAACCATGAGCTTTGATTTACCTAAAACAAAACAACAACAACAACAAAAAACAATAACAACAACAAAACAGTGCTCTGGGGTCCTCTGCCTCTGCTGCCCAAGGACTAGAATTACAGGTGCAATGACACGCCCACCTGGCTTTTAATTGGAACTCAGCCTAGTGCTGAAGTGCTTTATGCAGGAAGCATCTCCCTGGCCCCCATATTGCTTTCATGTTCAAGAACAGCTAAGAAAAAGGCTCAAGAAATTATGTAAAAGTTTCTCACTGGAACACCAGTTCCCAAGAACTGCTGCTCTCAATCTGCAAGCCTTCACTGGACTCTTCTCAAATTGTATTGGCCAATCCTTCCAGCAGCCCTGGGAAGTGACCATCTCGTTCCCAAGCTCTCAGGTGTCTCCAACTCTGTCATGTAAGATGGGAGGTGTCATCATGTCACAGGGTTCCCAAATGCTAAGGTCAGAATGCTAACCTCACCTGGGCCCCAGTGCTCTGTGTGTGTGGTCACCATCGCCACAGCGCATACAAAGCATCCACTCTGTCAGCCAGAGGCCAGGCCGAAGACAAGACTCAGAGAAGGGGACCACATCAAACACATTGAAAATGTAAGCTGTGCTAGAAATCAATCTTCCAGACAATAACCGAAGCATCCCTGTTTTGAAATTAAGATACATGTTTGTAAATAACCATGAGCCAAGTAAGAAAGAATAGTAATATTATAGTACATTAGAAAGCGTGTTAGCTGCACAATATTGAAAACTACTGTGTTAAAATTAGAAACAGCCACAGAATATTGCCAGAAATTAGATTCAGATGTCTGCTTTTGGTATGGTTTGGCAAGGAATTAATTTAAAAGATGTACCTAGCCTGAAATATAAAACACATTAAAGAAGATGAAACCAAGTGTCCCTCTTAATTAGTTATGGAGCATCGGAAGACACCACTGGTAGAATACATCCTAAGTTAATATCGAGGACTTTGAGCCTGAGTAGATCAAAGCTCAAATGTTGCTTGATATCTTGAAATTACCAGGAAAGGCCATTTATAGTTTTAAAACAAAGAACAAGATTATTTGATTATAATAAAGAACAATTTATCAGTCGGAATACAGTAGGCTTTACAATAACAACCAGCCACCCAAGCCCACAGGGAGTCCCTGCACTGCAGTCCCTCAGGAGCTCAGCCTGATTGACACTGCCAGTGGTCACAGCACCCAAGGAAGCCAGGGCTCTGTGGTGCCTCCCACAGGGAATGCGACAATTAGCCGCCTTGTCCTCAAAGAGGCGTCTCTCATTTCACCACTCATCAGCCAGATACAGTCCAGAGCTTGTCCAACCTCAGCAGGGCCCCAGAGTGCAAACCTACCCCAGACATTATGAAGAGCGTGTTTCAGATTCCCTCCTTCCTTTCATGTCCCACGGAAGACTGTCACTTCCAGTCCTGGTGGGCAGTCAGTCCGTGAGGCCCAGGCTCCCAGCTTCGCCTCCCCATGGTGGACACACTGACGGTCCTTTCATCTTGGCTTCTTTCATCTTGCAGCTTGTGCACATCATCTGGCCCCCAGGGATCTCCTCCCTGTGTGATTCTTAGAAGTCAGCGAGGGTGGGGTTTGCATGCAGATCTCTAGCACACCCCCGCTGCAAAACCGCTTCCTCCCAACACCCCTTCTCCGGTTTCTCCCTACTCCCCTCTGATGATGTCTTAAGCCATGCTGCCCGATGCTTTCATCCAAGTCATGCTGCCCGATGCTTTCATCCATGCCAGACCATTATACCTTAACCCTAAGACATATGCTTTCATCTCCCAGACCTAAGGATGTGTTCTTCGAGCCCACCTTGATGACGTCCATGTGTTCCTGGCATGCGGCAGCCTGTCACATTGTCACCTTCCCACTAACTCCCTTCATTGGCCTGTGCGAACAGCAAAGCGACTGTTCCACGGAACTTGCTTGGCTCTTTCTAATTCTGCTGCACTTGCTCACTGACAGGAATGCCTGCTGCCGCTAACTCCCATGCCTAAGCACCAGGTGGCCCTCAGAGCCCCGCTCCAGGATTGATTGTTCTTTTTGCCTCTTTAGAGTGTCTTTACCATTCCTTCCCCCACCCCCAGTCCTTTCTCTGCCCTTCACTCTGTCTCCAGCAGATCTTTGTAGCTTATGTCATGTAGAATATAATGTTTAAAAGTGCGCTGTCCTCCCGGTATCTAATGGGCTGCTAGCTAGTACACAAGAAATGTATCAAATATTTCCAAAATCAGTTTGATGAGGTACATAACTTTCTCCTCACTGAATGTGTATAGACGCCATTTTCAAAAGTGTGATGTGGCCATTTGGATCCACTAATGTGCCGGGTCTTGTATAGAAGTGCCGTGTAGAGACGCCTATCCGCAACCCCAATTAAAGACTGTAATGCTACGACACTTCCTGTCTGTCAGGAGACGCTGTGAGAGTACAGTTCTGTTTCTCTAAATCTCCCCGAAAGCTCTTTTGTTTATGAGCAGCAGCGTGCATTTGAGAGACGACTGCTGGAAGGAGGTGACCCTGGCTGCTCCAGCTTACCAAAGCCATGGCAGTCTGCGTGTGGAGGGGAACACGACAGTGGCCTCATCAGGACACCTCTAATGAGCTGAGGTCACCTGGTTGACTGCACCAGGGGCACATGCCCAGCTGTCTCAAGTTGTTGTGACTAAGTAGGAGAGGAGGTGTTAACTCCTGGCTCAAGAAGCTTGAATACTACCACTCAAAAGACAAAATATTCTCCTAAAATGGCATCCAATTGACAAACAGGATTTTGCTTTAAAGGACCAATCAGGAATAAAATGTGACGACCATATCGCAAAGTAAGAACCTGCTCTGAGAACTTTTTTTAATTAGCAAGCACACTCGAATGCTTTACCCTTTTAATGATCTAATCATTTCCCTCATGTTTCCAAATTTGACAAGTACATTATTTTGAAATTGATAATAAACTGCAAAAAAGTAATAGTTTTAATTTAAGAAGAACAATTAGGCTTTTATGTTGGAAAATATGGAGAAGAGGAAAATTACTTGGGTTATTTGGATTGCAAGATACTAAAAAAGAAACATGATTCAAACTGTCTTCATAAAGCTTGCTTACTAGGTTCCATGGCTTGAAAAATCATTCCAGGCATGTTTGCCATGGTGGCTCAATATGGCCACTCTCCACTCTGGTATGTGAAGGTCATCCAAACGCTAGCTCCCTCCTGATGTCACTGTGTCCCGAGTGGATCCCGGGACTCTGAGCTTACCTTCATCCATACCTGTAAAAAGATCTAAGTGCCAGTGCCCCCATATTTCCAGAGAAATGGGACATTTGCAATGACCGTACATGCCCAGAGGCCTTAGAGCTGTGGAGCCTCGGTAAAGGTGAGAAGAAGGAGAGGCAGCCTCCTGACCCCTGTCCCTCTGCATTTCTTGGCTATCCAGTTCTGCAGAGCCAGGAGCCCGCCTCTTCCAACACATGGCAAAGGGAGCCATGGGTATCTGCCCCGCAGGAGAAATGGCCTACTTGAGACCTAGGGGTCACCTGGACACTACGACAAGCTCAGTCCATACTGACTCACGTGAGCATCAGTTGAAAATGCAGCTGGCAAAGGAAGAAGGTCTGGGATCTGACAATGTAGAACATTTCTTTTCTCTGGGAGACACTGTGAGCTGTCTGAAACCTGACACTAAAGGCTACCTTCCCTTGCTGCCTTCTTGAGAACGAATGTGTAACATTAGCAGAGCCATGGCCTTAGACCCGTATGCTAGTGCTGGCCAAGGTCAGGAGGAGAGTTCCCACCTTTCCTAGAGGAGGAAAATAGTAGGAATCTTGGAGAGCTGTGATGAGCTGAGCTCACGGGAAAGCGGCCAGATGAGCATTCCCAACCGGAGGGGCTGTGGCATCTCACTGTCTGACATGAGTCAATCCCTCTGCCTCATCTCCACCCATTTTCATCACACTTAACCTGGGCATCGCCTTGCTGTCTTCACCCTTCCATCTAAACATAACTGTAACATAAAATCTTGTGTCACTGTGTGAATCTACTAATGGGAACAGTCTTCTATTGAAGGCACAGTGGTGTCAAGCAAAGGTAGAGGCCAGGTGACAACCTCAGAAATATTGACTATGTACTTGGTCACCTTCTGGACCTATGAGAAGAAATCAAAGTCAGGCCGAGTCCTACATGAACAAGGACATCAGAGACGCAACACTAAAGCATAGCAACAGCAAAGGTGACAGAAACAGTGATGACAGCTGACCATATCAGAAAGCCACGTAGAGGCAGCAAGAAGGTTCCAGCAAGCAGGATTCTTCATCATCATCACTGTCCATTTTCTGTCTCACATAAGCCAATGTCCATGTTCAGTATTGAGACACAGCACCTTCTTTTCACAATGGAGACAAGAGCAGTCCCCAACACATAGAGTCATTTCCATGGTAAAATGAACTAGTGCATTTAAAGCTTTTAGAGAGCATGCGCCATGAATGTGATAAATGTCACCATCACTCTGTGCCTTCATGCTAACATCTTTCATCACCCAGGCTAAAGCCTCATGCAGGCGGCAGGCAGCAGGCAGCCATGACATTATACCAAAGCAGTTGCTCATTCAAGCTCTGGCCGGCTCTAGTTACTCCATACCTGTTTTCCAGTGCCTTGCCTGAAGAGACTCCATCGTTCATGTAGCATTTAACTCTACTTGGAGTGACAATGCCTCGGCCACCATGGCTTATTCCTTAGGAACAAGTCCCTGGAGCTCAGGACATCGCAGGATTCTTGCACCTTGGTGGGCACATGAATAGCGCGGTCTGGTACCACAAGCAAGGCACCACCTGTTAAGTAATGCATTCTGAAAGGCAAACGTGTGCTATGGGGATTTGTCAAAGTAAATGACAACCACGTGGGCACATGAGCGCACTGAAATTATATCTGGAAAACTGAGTCTGGAAACTTACTGAGCACACCGGAGCACGGGAATGGTGTGCTACCTTCACCTGGATGTCTAACACAGCTGTGGTGATGGCCGCTACAGATCTGTCACCTGACTACCTAACTGTAACTGCAGCCCACTGCACTGGCTGCCTGTCCATCTGCCCATTCATCTAGTCACTCATCTGGACCTACCACCTGTCTGTCCACCCAAATGTCCATCTGGTCCCAGTGTGGTCCATTGCTTCTGTGGCCTGGATGATCCTGCAGCTCACTTTCTCAGCCTGGTTGGACCCCAAGGCTCAGTCTAAACTGTGACCTCACAGCCTGACCCTACAGCAGCATCTCCAGTAGACTTCCACCAGGGTTATTTATCTTATGCCTGTCTGGACTCTCCGCCTACGTGGGGCCTCTGTGGAAGTCTCTGGACTACGTGGCAGCCTCCTTAAGCCTTTGTAGCCATTCTATAACCTACACGTGGTTTTACTGTGTGGTCTAAGAGTTAGTACTGCTGCCAGTGAAACCAGTGTACCCTGTGAATATAGTAAAATGTCAATAGTAAAATGCCTGACAGTAGAAAAAAAACATTTGTCTATGTTTCTGACATAGCGTGCTCACAGCAGCATGCCTTGCTTTCTGAAAAATACCATGCACTTTGTCTCCATCGCTGTGACCTACTCCTTAAAAACAAACCACTGATGTCCAGGACCCAGCATGGTGGAGGCGTCCTGCTGAGTCCACACCGGAGTCAAGCTCACTGTCACTTTTGATGATCTCTTCGATGTCTAGCCCCAGAATGCATCCTGCCATGGGACAATACCTCATGACTGAGGGGAAGCGGGGAGGGAAAGAAGTGCAGTTGTCAGAGATGCAGACTTTAGCCTCACGTGGAAATCTGGCTTGCCGTTAACCATCTCCGTGGTGTTAGACCATTTAATTCTTGCAACCATCCCAGGAGATTAAAAATACCATTGCCTGAGGTGTGAGGAGTCACAGGATTGTGTACAGGAAACATCACTGTGCCAAAACAAAGTAGGAAATAAAATGTGCAGGTGAATGCCATGTGTGTATGCATAGTCCTTAGTTTGTCTCTGCAGCTTCTCAACTTGCAGTTGCCAAAATAGGTGATAAGTTTTGACTCAATAAGATGCATTCAATCTACCAAAAAAAAAAAAAATTGTTGATGGAATTGAAGTAGGTCAAATGCAGATGCCTGAAGTGACCCACCAAGGAAAGGATGAGGGAAGCAAAGCCGCAGCACATGCTACTGGAATTCAGTTACTGACACAGGAGGCACAAGAGAAAAACACGGGAAGTCCTGACCCTCAGCCCTCTTATGCCTGTTAGGGTTTTGTTGACAGTATTATTTACTTGGTTTTGTTTGTTTGTTTGGGTCTGTCTCATATCCCAGGCTGGCCTGGAACTTGCTGTGTAGCTGTGGGTGACTCTGATCCCTGTCCTCCTGCCTCCCCTCCAGTGCAGCATCACACCCTCTGTACGCAGTACTGGGGGTGGAGCCCTGGGCTCCAGGAATGCAGGAACACTCTCTGTCCCCAAGCTGTGCCCCAGCCTTCCACCCATGTGTTGTCTTACCAACTTCAACAGCCAGACAGGTGTGGTCCCATGTCCCGCCAAAGCATGCTGGTCACAATCTCCTTTGTGAGAAAATGTAGACTGAGTCAGTAGCTTAGTTAGTCAGCCTTCACCCAGAGAGCTCACTCGGGTCACTAATAACCACCGCTGTCTTCCTAGATAATCCAAATTGCCAGCCCAAATAATCGCTCCTAAAATCGTACCAGAAGTTGCTATCAGACTTAGAAGTGTATGCTTTTTTTGTCCTTCTTGGGGAAGGATTGGACTCCTATATCTTGGAAATTGATCTGTCCTCTTACCTTCTATGCACATCCATGAATTCCCTGCTTTGCATAAGGCCTGTTATGACTTCCACCATCTAAAAGCTGTGGTGAATTTAGTGACCCTTTCTCAACCAGTGTAGGGAATGTACCAGTGCTTCTTAGCAGCAAACTGCACTTGATTTAAAAAAAAAAAAAAAAAAAAAAAGTTATCATTTGATTTCACTCTGAAAACATTAGCAAAGCCAACTCCTTCCTTTGGTGTGTGGTGTTTTGAATAACAATGGCCCCATGGGCCCATAGAGAGTGACACTATTGGGAGGTATGGCCCTGTTGGAGGAAGTGTGTGTCATTAGAGATGGGTTTTGAAGCTTAAATTGCTCAACCACACCCAGTGTCACTCGCCTGCATGCCAATCCAGATGTAGAACTCTTGCCAACCTCTCCAGCACCATGTCTGCCTGCTTACGGCCATGTTCCTCACCGTCTGGACTGTAAAGCAGCCCCAGTCACTTTATAAGCGTTGCCATGGTCATGGTGTCTCTTCACAATAGAAGTCCTAACTACGACAGCATCGTATGGCATCCACTCCTTCAAGGTGAACCGAGTAGACATCTAGGCACAGAGAAGAGGAGCTATGCATTGCCAATGGTGACACTTTCCACAGAAGCTCATGCTCAGCTTCCCAGCCAGCCTTGTGAGTATAACATCGAATGTGCTGGTGACTGTGAGAGCGGTCCTGCAACTGATGCTTTCATCTGCTCAAACAAATAGAATCATTTATAAGAAAAAGAAAATACTTAATATAAAGAAAGTCCACTTTCACCAAGGGCTAAATTATGTTAATCATTCAAAACAATACAGAAATTAACATAACTAACCAAATAAATGTACTAAAATAATTTTGCGCCCCGTAGGCACACTGCCTTCTCCTTTAACTGCCTGGTGGGCTTGGAATGCTTTGCTTGTTTCCAGTCATAAGCAGTACTGGTTTTAGCTTCCTTTCGTAACTGGACACACACCTTTGTACTTAGGCTAAAGGCCCCTGGGGGTGAGTTGCTGGGCTGCCTAGCACAAGCATTTGTATGGCTCTGGGGAGAGCTGCTGCCCTACAGAAAAGCTGCCCCTATCTTTGCCGCAGCATCTGGGAAGTTTCTCTTTTCTCAACTTGCTCCTGATCTAAATGACAATATTTCAATAGCTATTTCAAACTTATTTTGATTACCAATACATTTGAACATTCTAGAATATTAACTGTTCATTTGTATATATTAACCTCTGTATTATCTGCTCATATTTTAGACCATCTTAACTTGATTCTTTTCTGGATGATGACAGCTATTTGTATTTAAGGACATTAGCATTTATGGCACAAGTGAAAGATATTTTTAGACTTCATGTTTGGCTTTCATTTTGTTTGGTGTTTCCGACTTTAAACAAAGATGATGCTCTGGAAATGCTCCCATGTTTTCTGATTCTGCAGCAGCAAATCATACCTAATAGTAGGAAATGTTCTCACTTCACAAAATTCGCAGCAATAATGGATTTCAAGCCTAAGGAAATTGTACATGGGGCTTATAACCATCTAAGATGAATAAATTTTACCACTTTGACTTCAAATTATTTTCCCTTATTCTTCAGCAATTTCTCTATGTCTGTAAGCTCCATCGCTTTGATTATACTTGAAGGCAGTAAGCAGTACAATAGAAATCCAATTTCCTGAATAGAAAGGTTCTATAATGTCAGTAGACTCTTCGTGTTAGACCTTTCAAAACCTTAAATCTTGAGTTCAAAGTCCTCACTTACAAGTTGACAACAGCTGCAGAAGGATAAACATGGCTCTTTAGGCCCCAGAACCATACTCTCTTTATATCTGTGAACACACCTTTTCAAAGGAAAAGAGCTTTGATTCCTATTCCCCACCCCCAAATCATATTTCTTTAATTCCATTGGGAAGATAAGAACAAAAAGAATTCTGACTTGATGTTATAAATCAATTCCTCAAGAATGAAGAACAAAAAATACATGAACTGAAGTGGAAATGGGCAGTATAAAAAAATAAATCCCTCTTGGGGCTAGGGTGGCGATAGCTTGAAGACCTGAGCTTGATCCCTAAGGCCCATATAAAATGTCAGGTGTGCTGGCACACTAGTAATCCCAGCACTGGGAGGTGGAGGCAGGCGTATCCCCGAAGCTCGCTCACCAGGCAGCATAGCACACCCAGTGAGCTCCAGACCAATGAGAGACACTGTCTCAAGACATCAAGTGACCACTTATGAGTAATAACACCCAAGACTGACCTCTGGCACCTACATACACATGCACATATGTAGACATGCATCTGCATGCACACATGTGCCCACATATATGTACACATATACAGAAAAAGATAAATGAAACCCCTCTTGATGAAATGAAGGGCATTTTTATACTACACTCGAGTTCTCTCTCACAGTTACTGTGAAGACTCTTTTTGTTTTCCCTTCCTTGGGACATTCCCAGTAACAGGCATTGTGGCCACTGGCCATTGTCAGTGATATTCCGAAATGTTTACTACGCCCATGCTAATTCGATCAAGGTTTCAGTGCAGTTATTTCTGAGTTGCTGTGTTCATCATTCTGCTGAGAGAATGACCCAGTGTCTATGTATGTAGCCCTAGTGGAGGATGGAGGTACAGTCATTCACATGTATATGTAACATCTGCATGCTCTGCAGGACAAGTCCTCCCTGGCACTGGGTGTAGATGGGCACACATAAGCCTGTCTTATTGCAGTCTTGAGGTAGCACACCTAATGAGGAACACGTCCAGGAGACACCACAGCCACCAAAAGTACCACACTCAGACATTCGTCTCCTCAGGGCCTCTCCCACGGTTTCTTGCCTCTGACATTAGAGTGTTTTGTTGTTGTATCTTCCTGAAAAACAAAACAAAACAAAACGAAAGTCACAAAATGGGTAGTCATGTGTGACTGCGAGGCCCTTGTAGGAACGCAATGTGAGGGAGAGAAGAATCAGCAGAGAGGGCAGAGCCCCAGACTTCCAAGGGTCTGGTTCTTTCCGGTTATTTCAGCAAGGTGGGACCCCCAGGTCCTCCATGGGAACACACCTACACAATCATGCTTCTCATCAAAAAGTGCTCAGGAAAGACACATTCACAGTTATGAAACCAGGTAATCCACTCCTCTAGGACCGGAGTGCCTCAGTGCACTGTCATCCACACAGCTAGAGCATGCTCCTTTCCCGAAGGAGGGCTCTGTGTTTCTAAGTGCACTCTCCTGCCTGAGAAATTCCGTGGCTAAATAGCATCTATTCATCCCACAGGTGTGTCTTTGTGTGTAGGAGAATTCTCCGTCCTGAAACAAGGCTGAGTAGCCCTGTGATTGGCTGCTTAATACCCTTGTCTTGCCTAGAACTGTCATCATATGTGTAGTGTGTACTTACTGTCTGTTTCCAATGCAGTGCTGGGTAGCAATCCTCAAAAGGATGTTGGCATCTGTGTCTTGTTCATTTCCATCTTTCAGCTGCTAAAATTATTAGGAGCACATTATACACTCTCAGCAAACACTGAGGAAGGAGGGTTAGTGATCTAAGATGTGTAAAGTGCTAGGTTTAGTTCCCGGCATAAAGATGTGCTCAATGCATGGTAGTTTGGATAAGACCAGAAACAGAGCCTCAAGGGCTGACAATGCCTGCTCCACTCTCTACCTCCTCCCACCAGGACTCCAAAGCTGTTTCTGACTGTCCCATCGCCACAGCTTGCAAAGGAAATTACAGCATTCTATTTTTAGTTGTTTTTCAGAAGAGTCAGTGTGGCCTGCGAAGTGTTGTAAAAGCTATAATGATGGGCCGTCATGCCACCAAATCCCTGCAGTTATATTTAGGTGGTCTCCCAGAGTCCTGGCTGAGCATCTCTGTTGGTTACATTCATGTTTACTTTCAAGCCAACCGGGGATGTAGCCTTGACTGGACCACAGGTTGTGAGGCTGCTCTGAAGTGTGTTCATTCTCCAACTGCCAGTCTGTTGCTGAGGAAGATAAAGCTCTCCTCAACTCTATTTTTAAAAACTTCCCAGTGTTTCCACAGAAAGTATCTGCAAAACCACTAAACGGCTTAAATTCTTGGAATTTTTTACTGAGGTCTGAGATGAGTTTAGACTTAGCCTGAATGCCTTCCTGGATATGGCTGGGTTGTCCTTTACTCTGAGGGGAATAAAGCAGAGTGCAACATTAAGCTCTTTGAGCAGGTAGTTGGATATGAGCAAGTGAAAATGGAGACTCGGGACCAGGGGAGGAAGGATGAGAGTGAAGATCCAGAATGAGAGAAAGGAAGGTACAAATGAGGACCCAGGACCAACCAGAACAGAGAACAGGAGGTTGGAGACGTACAACCAACCAGGGCAGAGAAGGGGAGGAGGGAGAACCAGGGCATAAGAGAATTTGAGGGTGGAAACACAGAGCCAGAAAAGGGAAGCTGAGGATAGAGACTCAGAATCAGAGGAAATAAGATGTGGGTGGAGATCAGAGGCGAGAAAGCAGAAACAGAGACTCAGGACCAGAGGAAGGGGGTGACAATCGAGCTGAAGACTTAAATTCAAGGGCACCCCAGCTTTCCAACATAGGGCATAGGAGAGATGAAAAACAGGTCTGACCTTGAGTAACAGGGGACTAGCCAGGCCACATTACAGAATAAAAAGAAAGTTCACAGAAGTAAATTTGTCTTGGATACAGACTGAGTGTGATATGTTTGCAAGACCAGGGCTGTTGGAAACATGAGCAGAAACTCAAGAATAGTGTGAGGCCTCTCCGAGGTGTCCTGACCTACTGATACCTTGGTGACTTGTATCCATTGCTTTAAGGGCCTAGTCACTCCTTTTTCATTAGGAGGTGAGGCATGTGAGAAACAAGAGGTTTTGATTTGTATTTTAGAGTAGTCAGGGGCTCCTCGTCCTATCGACCCTCAAGCCTTCTATAACATGCTTTGTGTAGCTTTTCATTTCAATCATTTTAATGCAGCCACCTTGGGAAGCAAATGACAGGCTGCTGTGATTAGGGAAACCAGGGCCAAGAAAGTGTCAATGAGGTGGCCACAGTCACACATTGATGTCCTGATGCCCCCCCTGGATCCACAGGCTGCCTCTCATCCCTGCGGAGTGGTTCCCCGGGTAACTTTAACTAACTGCCTTTTGTCCTTTCTCTGCAGAAGCTTGCTGCTTTGCACTCAGAACTCTTCTTTAGGCTTGTATGTGTCCTTTGGTCCCACTTTATTATGGCTGACTCCTTCTAAAGGAATCTTATACTTTCTACATTTCCTTCCTGCCTTCTTAAGAGTCTACAAACAGCCATTTTATGTTCCCCTCTACCAAAAATACTGCCTGTGTTGGTAACCAATCTATAGTTTCTCCACATGCACACTGTGTGGATGATCCATATATCAAGATAGAGGTTGTTTCATGGTAATAGCTTTGGGAATAGGGAGTCGGCCCACTTGGTAAACTGCTTCTCACACAAGTATGAGGGCATGAGTTCGCATCCCCAGCCAGGCACATAGAAAGCTAGGCAAGATGGTGTATACCTATAATCCCATCGATGGAGAATTCCTGGGACTTGCTGCCCAGCCAGTCTGTGAGTGACCCTGCCTCAAAAAAATAAGGTGGAAATCAAATGAAGAAGACACTTGATGTTGACCTCTGACCTCCACACATGCGTAGACACACAGAGAGAGGGAGATGGGGAGAAAGAGAATAGTGGGGATTCTCGTTGTTTTGTTTTGTTTCTCATTTTGTTTTTGTTTTTCAAGACAGGGTTTCTCTGTGTAGCCTTGGCTGTCCTGGACTCACTTTGTAGACCAGGCTGGCCTCGAACTCACAGAGATCTGCCTGCCTCCGCCTCCCGGAGTGCTGGGATTTTAGGCATGCACCACCAAGCCCAGCTAAGAGTGGGGATTCTTGACTGAAAGAGATAATGGCACAAAAGCTTATCTATTGGTAGCCTGTGTAGTCATGTATGCCAATGACACTAGGTGACACTCTATGCCACCAGTCCTCCTCTCCCTCCACAGACCACTAGCCTCTTTTCCGTATGGAAACATGAGCAGAAGCCAAACATGGCAGCACACACCTTTAATCCCACCACTGTGGATGCAGAGGCAGGTGAATCTCTCTGAGTTGGAAACCAGCCAGGTCTACAGATGGAGTTCCAAGAAAGACAGGGCTACACAGAGGAAGTGGCGTGAGGAAGAAAACAGAGAAGAGATGAGAGGAGAAGTGTTCTCAGGGTGTGTGAGGAGGCCACACCAGCTGCAAGACTGAACAGTAACCACTCAGGTGTGACTCTCACCAGGGGACTGCGCTGCCTCATCAGAGCTGTAGTGACACAATAAGCCCCCGCCTTGGTCCCCAATAGCACACACTTTAATTAGATGCATCCACGAGACGGCTCCACCTTAGCATCATAGAATTCACACGCGCTATTTTCTACTTGTCCGTTTCTCTACCACATAGATGCCTTGAACCTCCGGAACAGGCAGGTCATTTGTGTCACGCTCAAAGTCCTCCAGCATCTGGTTGTGTCGGCTGAGATGGTGGGCGAAGCCTTGGTGCCCTACTACCGTCAGATTCTGCCAATCCTGAACATCTTTAAGAGCATGAACGGTGAGTGACCCCAGGAGCCAACATGCCTTCTAAGCTGCACAACAAGGGTGCAGCCTGTCTGGGACTGTCCCCCTTCAGTCCGGAGATCTAAAACGCACAGCCCCACAGCCTCCCACTGCCCCCTCTGGAGACAGTCAAGTCAGCAATTTTTATTCCTCCTCCTCCTATGCATGAGTACGGCCCACTCGCTCAATCGAGGAGCAGGGAAGTGCTCCTATATGTTTCCAGCAACTGAACTGTGTAGTTACCTTTCATAGTTCTTGATGCATTAGACGTTTTGATCCCTCCCTGTAAAGTTTTATACCCCACTATTTATAAAGTGATGAAGGTGAGTGCTTAAACACTATTCAGATGTGGTAACCAGTCTGGGGATCTTTAGCATCTGATCTTTCATCTCAAGGAAACAGTGAAAAAAAAAATGATATTTTTCTACTTTTTGCTACTACTACTTAGTAATTTGCCCTTAACAGTTTTCAGTGACTTGGGATGGTAAGTATTGATTAAAAATAGATATGATGGCTGATTTATCTTTTGAAAAACTAATCCTCACTGTAGTTGGGAAGGATGGATGTTTACCCTGCACAGATCTGCGGCAAGTCTTTGGTGATCATTAGCCGTGAGTATGGGTTTGCTCTTTGGCAGTCCAATTTACTGTGAAAAGTACATGAATCTCATTTTCCTTTTGTTGCTAACTTCGAAGTTCCATACTTCTCACGTGCATGGGAGAAGCCAACATTTGAAGCTAGTTTCTGACAGCCATGTAAAGAAGTTGGTATTTGAGTGGATATAGCACGAAAATTTTTCAACACAATCTGCTCATTGTACATGCAGGAAAAACATATCAAACAAAAGTGTATGATATCCCTGCCACAGACAAGCCCGGCATTCAGAGTCACCATCTTTGATGTAAACACTGATTGTTACTGAGTCTGCATCCTGTAGACACTATTCCTGACATTGTGCAATTCTCAGCTCTTTGGCCATCTTTAGACTGTAGGCCTAATTTTATGTCTGTAGTCCATCTCAAAGCATCTCAAGAAGAGAAGGATGCACAGACACTTGAACAAGATGATACTCTATGAGGAAACTAAAGACTGTGCTTTAGTAATTTAGTTTCATATTGTCTTACCATCTGTTTTGATAATAGCATTTCTATGTTATAAAAAATTACTTATAAACAGTATTTATTCCAAATACATATTTTTGCCATATGGTAGCATCACATACCTGTGCATTTACAGAAAGATTGAGCATGCATATGATTCAGTTGTGGCTCATCAGGACACTGTAAAGTTCCTATATGTATATCCTAGCTCAACCTGAAGGAGCAAGAGACAGAAGTAGAGATCCGAGGGGTGCGGGTTGGGGGGGGGATTGATGTGGACATGAGGAAGGTGGGGAGGGAGAGATTAAGGCTCACACGAGAGATGTAAAAGTAGATAGATTGGATGTGGCCATGAGAGAGAGGAGGGAGGGAGATGACATGGATCTGTGAGGGGCGGGGAAGGACCGGCTGAGGTGAAAGACATGGAACAAGCCGACAGCAGCTACTCAAACCCTCCGGGTTAACGTTGCAAAGCCTGAGTTTCGCCAATGCTCTCTCAGCAATGCTCACACAAACCTACAGAACGCTCACTGCCAGCATTCCCGTAGCTTTATTCTGAAGCTTGCCTCCCTCTAGCTTGCTCCCTTACAAACATTTGTTTCTGAATTTGACAGTCACGGAGATTGGGCCAGCGCACATAGCTTCTATCCTGCTTAAGCAAGGAGGCATAGATAAGCCCACAGTGTGACATGCTCTTGTTATGTGGTAAAGCCTGCAACTTAAGTCTAAGTAGTGTTTTGTGTCCCCGTATGAATCAAGGCAACTGGAGCATCCCAAGAGACAACCAAAACCTTGGGTACCAAATTTGGGAGGCAGGACTGACTCAGGCACCACAGGAGTCCTCCTGGGAGTTCTGGGCTGTAAAACAAAGCTACTGTTTCCTTGTTGTTTCCTCCTTGGTGCAGCTTCTCTAACTTTGTAACTAGCAGGTGCCCATCTGCCTAATGAAGGTCGAGGCTGCTTGTCTGTCGGGATACGGGCGAGCTCACTGTGGGGAATTCATACTTGGTCTGAGCCACCATCGGTTTCAAGCACAATCAACATTTGTGGAATATTTCCCAATGCGCACATAAGAAATTCCATGTTCAAATTGCTTTTCTGCCAAACATTCTTTTGACATTTAAGAGGGAAAATACTATCTTCGGCTTCATTTTCTCCTTATCTTAGAAACCTGTCACCACAATGCCAGTGACAACATAGGTTCACTACGTTCTAAGGAGCCTGTTATTAAATTAGATCATTATGGCCTAACAATGGAACACTCTTCTTTAAAGGGGTTCCATGACCCTAGAAGGGGCCCTGTAACACTGAATCCAGGCCTACAAGAATTCACTCCAGGATTTCCAGTTGTATTTATATTTTGCACTAGGCAAATGTTTCTTTCTGAACAGTGTTTTTTTTTTTTTAATTAAAAATCCCACTTCATGATTGTAGATGTGTACCTGTATCCAGAGCCATAATTCTTATTTAATTTAATCAGGTTATCTCTCACAGTATGTCATTATTTGTCATTAAAATATGTCAGAGATATTCGGCAATAGCACTAGGGAGAAAATTTTAAACTAGGGTCCAAGACATTTGAGGATCATTGTGTTTCTGTACTTCTGCTATTGCATGCTTGTCTTTTATGTAAATTGATGCCTTGTCAAACTTAGTTTCAAATATATTTCTTTCGAGTCCTACCACAAAATCCTTTTAGAATGGGACCAGATATAAATGATAGGAAGAATGGGAGAATGCTTCCTCTCAAGTGTAACAACCCAGTTCTTCTGTCTTTCCCCGTGAAGCACAATTTAGTTTAAGTTCTACCATCTGATCTATTTGATGATGCCTTTCCTGGTTTAATGTTAAATGAACTTTTTCTGAAGCAAGCAGTGAGGGATGAGTAGTCAGGGAGCCAGGCAACCCTGTTAACACTCGCCCACAATGAGAGAATCCAGGCTTCCAGAGAGATCCAGGGAACCATCGTTAGTGAAGCAGGCCAGGGAGAAGATGGCGGAACGTAGTAAGCATCAATTTGTACCATGTCTATCCTTCTAAGGTGTTACATCTTAGCCAGGCCCATAACATCACTCTTGCTCTAGCAGAGGGTACTCAACCTCCCAAGAGAGACGTAGTGAGTGTGGGTAATGGAAACATACGACCACCACCAAGGACAAGCTCCCAGAGAGCTACTTCCTTCAGCTAGGCCTCACCCGCTGAAATTCCCAGACACTCCCCACTCTCATCCCCACCCCCGCTGAATTAGCGCCACCAGCTAGGGACGAACCCTTTAGTGCACAAGCCTTTGAGAGACACTTCATATCTAAACTGTAAGAGCAGCGAGAGTTGATGTGAACATTAGAAACAATGAGTTCATAGCCTCATGGTAACGTAAAGTAGCCATTGTTATATACATGCATTACAAATGTGTGATACAATCCACACAAAATGTGGTGACAAAATGTAATGGGGTTCCCACTGGGTAACTGCCAGTGTAAAACTTCCATCCTCTGTAAGATGCAGGCTCCTGGACTCACCAGCCATGTCAAGATCTTTGCTTTACAAGGTCCATCTTATTTCTGATGACTAGATGGTAGATGAGTTGTTCATGTAACTTAAGGGATAAACTGTTTTCAAATCTATCCTCTCCTTGCAAAATGTTTAAGCCATGTGTGTGAGTGGTGCTTGGGGTAATGCCATCTTTTAAAAAGATAAGCCCGTGTCAGACAGAGGAGAAAAGCCTCGATCAGGACCTTCCTTGGAAGATCCAAACTTGTACTTATTTTTAGGGCTCATTTCTTCTATTCAAGTACTAACAAGGCCAAACCATGCTTATATTCATGGCCAAATAGGATGGGGTGTGCTCAGGGTACCACAGCCATATTTACTGCAGCTCACTTCTCCACACTCAAGCAATGAACTTAAAATGTCTGAAATATGTTGGTTTTTCCAGGAATCACATTGGGGTGAGAGAAAGAGCAATTTCTATAAACTATTCATAAGATGCATTTGTCACACAGCCAACAGAAGTTTCATCTCTCCTATGCTCCTTTATAAATGTTATTAAAGGTTACAGAAAATTAAGACAATAAGAATGTTCCGTTTATTGCTTTACCAGACGAAGCCACAAAATTAATGATGTGGTGTATTACATTTGAGGAGTGTGAGCCAATAAATGCCATGAACTCATTTGTAGCTAAACTGTAGGCTCTGACAGCAGAACCACATGTGGCATCTGTGGTTCCTCAGGGCAGCAGTAGTCCTGTAGTCTTACGAGTCCTGTGGCACTGTGAGTTGTGTGGCCCTGTGAGTTGTGTGACCCTACATATCGTGTGGCCCTGTGAGTCCTGTGGCCCTGTGAATCCTGGGACATCCTATGACCAACTGGGTATGGCCAAGTGACAGTCATGGCTGGGAGGACTTTTTAGTTCATTGCAGATGATCCCCACACTATGGTGGAGATCAGACTCCATCTTTGTTTTTCATTTGTACTTGAGACAGACTGTACAGCTGAACAGCCCAGTCTGGCTGGAATTTAGAATCCTCCTGTCTTGGTTTCCCAGCGTTAGGGTTGCAAGCCTGTCCACCACACTCAACAAAATCTCATCTTTGACAATCACACTGAGGGTTGGTGTGTTTCTGTGCCACAGTGACATAAGTGACATAACTACAGAGAATGGCCTGATAGGTGAGGGCTTCTTTTCAAGGACAGCACTCCTGTCACTTTCCTGTGGGGAGGTTGTGTTTTGTCAAAGGTGAGGAGCCTCACTTTGAGCAGAGAGAATGGATGTTGGCTGATTATTTCATTCTTCTGAGAACCAGAGAGGAAGCAAACACTTTCCATAGCTCTGAGAGCTGCCCTGGCGACCCCAGAGATGTCCAGGGCACTGCTGTCCCCAGCCTGCCAGGGACTCCATTGGAAAGTTAGGGCTGCATTGCCCGCAGAGGTCTCTCTGCCTGAACCAGCTGGGCAAGAGGCCTAGGTACCTGGCTGCCTAAAGGAGGATTAAAGCCATAGGTGGAGTTTAGCTGCTACACAGGAAGTGAGGATGCATTGGGCAGATCAAATAACATGTGGCGAAACAAGAAATTGGCACGGGTAGCAGCCACTCGCCGTTCTGAGAGCTGAAGTCTCTGGCACTTGAGTTTCTGTGCTTTAATCCTGTTTATCACATTCAAAGGAAAAGCAGTTACACAAGTACTGTGTGCCTCAGTTTCCTTCATCTAGACAGCGTGTTGTAGTATTAAAGACATTTACAAACCTGCAGCGAACTCTTAGGAAGCTGTTTGCTACATGTGACTCTCGGCTGGAATTAAGTGTGCAATGTGTCTGTTGCAGATCTGAACATGAGTGGTGGTAAACGTTAGATGTCTGAGCTGCTTGCCTCAGAGGATTGTGCAGAAAAACTATAGATATATGGCTTTATGTAGTTCCTCCAAGGGCATTATGTATACTCCATTAGAATTAGTATGTTTTGCAAGGTGATTCAATGCAAAATAAATTCAAGAATTATTACACGTGTTTTCTGCCAACAGCTCAAGTGTGATGCAGAATGTCTTTTATTGATGTTAATAATCCCTGTTGTGCAAATAAGCCAGCATGGACGAAATTGTCCCCACCCTACTGGTAGTTTTAGCTCTCCCCTTAGACTCAAGTCACGCCAGAGGACTGAAGTATTTAATCATAGGCCAGACCAGGTTGGCCAAGAATCGCTTGTCCTGATGAAACCCCAACATCCTGTAAAGAAGGCATGGCTTTGAGGTTACACACAGCGTTCACATGTGCAGTCTCTCCCGAACATCTCTCCCCATCACTGTGCCCGTGTCATTCCTCACTTATGTGTAGTGACTATATCATCCCTGCCACTGAACCCAGGCCCAGGCTCCTGACCACACGGTAGCTAATAGTCTAGAAATAAGAGGCGTTGGTGAACGAATCTGTTCATTTGCAGGCTGGTGTCTCGTCGTGGAGGGGCTATCCTCCCCGCAGCTCTGTCCTGGGAAACTTCCGGGCACAAAGAGGGGGAAGAGTTTGCACAACTGCAGTCATGAAGGTGTCCGCTGAGCCCACTCCTCTCCCTCCCTACCCCCCACCACCCCAGGCGCGCACACACACACACACACCCCAGACACACACACATACACACACACACACACACCCAGGCACACACACATACACACACACCCAGGCACACACACACACACACACCCAGGCACACACACATACACGCCCAGGCACTCACACACACACACACACACACACACACACACACCCAGGCACACACCCCCTTTTCCACTCTGGCAGGAAGATTGTAATGGACCCCAGCATGTACTTTCTTTAAAGAGAGCTAATGAATAAGATGAGTGGTGGGAGCTCTCTCGTCACAGGGAGAGTCTGGGCTCCGGATCTCTACAGAGTGGTAACCATTAGGTGAGAGTTCTCCACCTTATAAAATGCAGAGCACAGGTGGGAGGCCGGGGCCACTCACAAAACACTAGCGGCTCTGTTACAAAACCAGACTGACAGGCATATCAAACTGCAGCTGGATCTGTGGCCCAAGCATGCTTTGTCTCGTCTCCAGACCCAGGGCCAGTTTGACTCACCTGAAAGAGCTTCCACAGGAAAGTCTCACTCACAAGTTCCAAAACAGCAGTGACAGGCCATGACACGTGGCATGACAGGACCACTCCAGTGAGCACTGCATGCTGTTGGGATGGCCTGTGTGCTTTGAAATGGGGCTTTCTAACCTTGAATGAGTCTCCCGCTGTCCAGCCTTAAGGCCTTTGTGACACAAGCCTACTATCCTCTAAGTCCAAAACCAAGTGTCATGTCCCCTCTGCCCCATTAGTGGCACTTCTCTAAGCCAAGCCATATCCCCTATCTGTACCCTGGGTAGAAGTCCTATTTCTTGCTCTTTATTTTTATTTTTTAACATTTTTTTTGTGTGTGTGTGTGTGTAGTCCAGGCTTTCCTCAGATTTGCTACATAGCCAGAGATAACCCTGAACTTCTTTCTGATCCTCTTGCCTCTCCATCCTTACTGTTAGGATTACAGGGACAAGCCACCATGTCCAGTTTATGCTGAACTGGCCCTTAAACCCAGGACCCTGTGCATGCTAAGTAACCACTCTGCCAGCTGACCTACAACCCAGCTGTGGCTCCTGTCTCTTGGGTCCTCACAAAGCCCAGTAGAAGAGAGAGTCAAAAGCCTACTGCCTTCTTAACTTAATGAGCAAAGGCATGTTTGAACCATACTTTATCTTCAACTTCCCCTCTAAAGTCCCCCAGCCAAGACCTACCAACAGAATTCCTGGATTATAAGTGGTTCTCAGGCGTTGACCCGTGCCACCAGCACACCCTGTACCAGTTTTTACTAGCTCAGCTGAGATATACCTGCATAGACCTGCGCAGGGTGCTTTAATGTATTTAAAGACTGAAACAGGCCCTAAATGCGGCTATGTGCTGACACTCACCCAGAGGAAACCATGCTGTCTTCTATTGGTACACCACAAAGTTGTATTTAACCTGGCCAAGAAAGCAAATCAGGATTCCCCAAGCTTTTATGATCCCCTTGCTTCATAATCTGTACTTTTCACTTGTTCTAGATTTGCTGATAGTTAAAGGCTCTTCCTCATTTTGCTTGATATGCAAATTGCTCTTGGTGGATATTTCAGAGAAAATAAGAATGTCACCAAATGTGATAGTTATGTGGAATCATCACTACTTGTGGTATAATTAAAGCAAGTCGGGGGTGGAGGAGGGATACAGAGTTCGTAAGCATTGCTCAGCCCACGACAGTCCCCAACTGCTAAAAGGACTGCGGGAGGGTCCAGAGTGTTTGCTTCCTAAGATCTGTGGGGATGGAATCAGTCAGGAACCAAGAGAATCCTGCAGACTCTGATCTCGGCTCTCACTCTTCAGTCCTCTCCCCTGGCTCAACTTGGGCTGGCTTCCGGCTGAAAGCTCGCCTGAGAAATGGGGTGAAGTGAGACTCACCTCTGTTTCCTGGTTCTTAGGATGATTTCTTCACCTCTACCCACTGGCTCACCCTGTAAGCGTGACCTGAGCTCTGTGCCAGGGTGCTGCCCAGTTGGGAAGCGGAGGAGGAGGAGGAGGAAGAGGAGGAGGAGGAGGAGGAGGAGGAGGGGAGGAGGAGGAGGAGGAGGATCCCTCCTCCAAAAGGCGGGCAAGTGTTTCCTTCCCGCTGTGGGTGCAGCTCTCCTTAAGGACCTCTAAGTAACCCATTGCTGCTGCGGCAGAGCCTCTGGCCCCCAGTGGCTCTACCCTCCATATTCTCTCATCCTCTTCATGTAGTGCCTTCACAGCAGGCTCTCAGGTCCCTCGTGGTCTGCAGGCCCTTCTAGGAATCCTTGCACAGTAAAAAGTCCCTAACACAAGAAAATTAAGTTTTCTCTTGATCCCATGCACTGTTGATCCTACAAGAGTAGGTGGTGCCTCCAGCACTGCTTGTTCAGAGCGTCCCACCCCGTGCTTTCTCTCCTGAGGAATTTCTGTTGCCAGCTCCGCGGAACACCACCATGGACCCTAGAGAGAGACCAAGTCCCATGTGGGCTTCAGAGCAGAGCACAAAGACGCCACTGTCAGCAGTTCTGTAGTGTGGCACACTGGATCTGAAATAGAGCTCCTACCCCCTACCGCAACTTTGCCTTGGCTCTGAAGATCCAAGTCCCGTCCCTGCCCAATGCCACACTTCCTGTTTTGGTTGGGGGTGCCGGGGACGGGTCTTAGGCGAACAAGATCCTGTAGGAAAGATTGTACACTTAGGCTAACAACAGCTTCCCGTCTTTATTGTCTTCCTTTTAAAATTCTGTATGTTTTCACTTTGACAGAACAGAATAGAATTAGCTCAGCATAGGCTTGACTAGCAGTGAAGGTGGAGTTGAAAAGCAGAATGGGCACTTTCCCTAAAAGGAATGGGACACCTACTGAGATTTCCTTCCTTGCCTGCTTCCTAAGTCCATGGACTTCTTGAATTAATGAACAAATAACAAAGGGGAAAAAAACGCAGAGTGGGGGAGGGGAGTGGGAGGGGGGTCACGTGAGCCTGCTCCAGCCCTAGCCCTCCAAGGTCAGTCCACCCCCCTCTTAAATACATTACTTTTCTATCAGCTCTTTGTGAACCTATTTATATCCGACTGGAGGTGGCCATACAATGGAAAACAATCTCTCTTACTCACTCAATGACCTTGTACTTAAATTTTGGCAAACCAATTCCAATTGTGCCTCTTCTGCCCCTACAACTTATCTTACAATTCATTTCTTGACTCTTTAAATTATCTTGATCACAAGCTGAAAAACTATTTAATGATACAATATTAATTTTTTTTTTTTTTTTTTAGAAAACAAGGATGTAATTGGGTCATTACTGTTCAGTGATTCTCTATTTTAAGCTTTGTTTTGACCTGAAGGCAATTTGGATATTTATTTATATACACAAAGTATTTAGGAAAGTTTGTAGTTGTCCTAGCAGAAATAATTCAATTACAGTATTTTTTGTGTGTGTGTGTTTGCATATTATAAACTTCAGCAAGTGACTGAGATGTCATTCTCTTTAGAAACACTGAAACTACTTTATCTTTTCAAGTTTCTTGGTAGATGGATACTAATCACATTCAGAAAGTATGGGACACATTCAGAGAATTATTAGGATCAGAGCCTGGGGACTGGCAGCCCCAAGAAGCTCAGCTCAGCCACCCCACCCTCAACAGGACAAACAGATAAATAATAGTGAAGGGGTCCAGCCCAGAGATGGCTCAGTCAGGAAGGTGCCTGCTGTAAAGACTTGAGTTCAGAACGCCAGCACCCACAAAACAGCGAGGCATAGCTGTCTAAGGTCCATGCTATTAGATATAGCATCCTATGCCTAATGCTAGCACTGGGGAGGTGCAACTGAGACCAACAGATCCCTGGTGCTCAGCGACCAGACAACCTCACCTGAAAGATAAGTTCCCGGTTCTCATATATAAAATGGACAGTGACTAAGGAAGACATCCAATCCTGGCCTCTGGCTTCCACATGCATGCATAAACACACACACGTGAACACATACACACACACATGCACACACACACACA
>OU015750.1:112473668-112486168 GCA_907169655.1 Acomys percivali
CCCCCCACGTCTGCACAGACCACCAGTGGACAGCTAAACAGGAGCTGCGGGCATGAGTGGCCACGTTGCTGACGGTGGCTCTCCTGAGTGACGAATCTGAGAATGTGACCCCAATAAATGACTTTAGTTCTTCTCTACGAGTTAGGACAGAACAATGAGACTATGATAGTGGTGTTAGGAAAACCACAATAGAGCAGACATCATAAAAAAACAAAACAAAACAGAGCATCGTAACTGTAGGCGAAGTGACTCAGGTTCACATCTCACACTGAGGATGTGTGCTTTATATGCACAATTCGATCAGGTTTCGTTGCTTGACAAAAATGGATTAGTTTTTATTGGTTATTGGTGCTTCATGTTTAATTTCAAATTACTAGGCAGAGAAATTAAAAATAACTATATGATTCAGTTGGACAATTTTAATAGGAAATGGAATAAGACTGAACCTCACTCTTATCTCTGACATACAGTTGTTTGTTTCTCAGCACAGTCCCTAGTGAAAAGCCCATGTGTTTGAGCAGGAATGGTTCAGTGTCTCTAGCCTGGCTGCCGGTCCCCCAACAGGCTTCCTGAGTACAGCAGCCATGAAGTTGAGAAATTGCCTCTGCCATTTGTTCTTCACAAATCAATATTTTGAGATAAGCACAGTTGTAGTTTACACAGAAAACCCTTTTCTTCTAGTCCTGGTATTAACTCTTAGAAATGAACGTCCTTACATTATCCATGAAGGAATTGAAAACATGCGTTTATCTGTGTTTATCACTGCATTACAGAGAACGGTTTCCCTGACCCTAGTTCTGAAAGCCAGCCTCCTCTTAGAACTTTCTACTCACTTTTAACAGTGCTCTAGGTCCTATTAAATTTCTCTTAACTTCCCACATTTTAAGAAGAAAGTATAATTCATTCCTAATAAGACGTGTCCAGAGTAATGTTATAAATGAATTCTGTATTGATATAGCTAAGTATCTCTAAATAAATAATTTCTATTCCCAACACATAATGTCCCAAGCATGCCTGTTACAGTGCTAGATGTTCCATTATAAAAACCTGTGAGATACAATTTAATACATTTTAAAACCTAGCACTGTTTGATTGCAGTGGGAAGATAAATGCTAATTACTATTTAATTTCTTAGTTGAGAATCTCCAGCCCGCATAATGCAAAACTGACTCCAAATTTATGCAATTAATATCAGCACTTAGCCATTCCTTTAGAAAATGCAATAACTCAATTTGTTTAGCTCACAAAAAGGCTCAACCAAATAAAAAGTGCTTAAAGTTTGGAAAGTTTAAAGAGAGGCCATTAATATAGTCCAGTACCCTGTCATTGGTGTGCTGAGGCCGATTCACTATAGGACAACAAAATATTTGAGACATTCTAGGCCAGAAATACAAACTTTAAAAAAAAAGAATTCTGTTACCGAGACCATGAATTAATACATACAGTGTGACCTGTGATCTGTATACAGATCCATTAAGGAAGCCTAAGAAGCTCCACTAGGAATCAATGGTGCTTTAGTTTTGTTTCTTGTTGATGTGATAAAATAGCCAAACAAAAGCAACTTGAGGAGAAAAGGTTTATTTTGCCTTACAGTTTGTTGTAGTTAAATCTCTTCTACTGTGACAAAACACCATGACCAAAGTAATTTATTTTGTTAAGGCATTTAATTGGGCCTACAGTTCTAGTTCCTGGAGGTTGGAGGCCATGATGGTAGAGCAACAGGAGCAGCTGGGAGCAATAGGAGCAGCTGGGAGCAACAGGAGTAGCTGGGAGCTCACATCCCAAGCCACAAGCAGCAGCAGACAACTCACTCGGAACGCCACAAGTCTCGTGAAACCTTAAACCATGTTCCAAGTGACACACCTCCTCCAACAAGGCCACACTTCCTAGTCCTCTCCAAACACTTTCACCAACTAGGGACCACATGCTCAAACTGTGAGCCTGTGGGGGCCCTTCTCATTCAAGCCACCACAGACTTCCAGGCTGTGCTTCATCATAGAGGGGAAATTAGGGAACATCACGTCCCGGAGTCGTGGGCGCTTGTGCTCAGCTTGCTTTCTCCACACTCATATGCAGTTCAGGATCCCCTTCTCAGGGAATAGCTCCACCCATAGTGGGCAGGTCTTTGGCCCTCAATTAATGTGGTCTAGATAACCCCTCGTGAACATTCTCAAAGGCCCTTCTTCCAGGTTATTCTAGATTGTGTCAAGTAGACAGTTAAGACTAACTTTGCGTATAGGGTTTTTTTTAATTGATTATTTCTTGCCTAAAGTTTGTTTTCTAATTGTGTAAATCCAGAGGAACTGTTCTACTAACCATACTTACAGGGTAGATAGTCCCTTGTTTTAAGTTCTTAAAGAGATTATTGATTTGCTAATTTGTCTCCGGGTGTTGTTGTGCATTGTTATTGTTGTTAACAATGACAAACATTCATTTGTATTTTCCCTACTCTAGATTCTGGGGTTAGCTCTTTTCATGAATCATCTCATTTAATCCTTAAACCCAGGAGAGAAAAACTATTCTTCATCCAATTTAACAGATGAGCACATGAATGCAAGGAGATTAAGTAATTTGCACATTGACAATTGGTTCATAAAAGGCCCTGACGGCATTATTCAAATGGAGAGAGAAATAAACAGTGATAACTTGCGTGGTTTTCCCGATCTCATGAATACCCAGACTCTCCACCGCACCTAATTAGGTGCCTCATTACCGAGTATTAGACAATTGTTGGGATAAAGTGACTTCATTCTTCCGGTGCTTGAGCCGGCCACGTCCGACTCCGTGGCATGGGGGCCTTGCAGCTTTTCCACAGTCGTTCTCTTTCTCCTTGTTATTCTCTTTTGTAAGTTTGAGATGACTCAGGACAATTACAAGAAATGCACTTTAGAGAGAGGCGTTGACAAGGCTTAATCTGTGAAAGACAAGACGATTAGTTAGCTGCTCACAGTGATCAAGCAAACAAGCAGGAGGCAGGGGGATGGCTGTCTGGGCGGGGTGAGGAGAAGACTCAGTGGGTAAGAACGCTGGCTGCACAGGCACGGGGACCTGAGAGAGATCCCTAGCACACATGGAGAAAGATGTGTGTGTGTGTGTGTGTGTGTGTGTGTGTGTGTGTGTGTGTGTGACCTTGTGCATGCCAGTCACCCCAACACTGCTGGGCAGAGACAGGAGGACCACCTCGGGAGCTGGCCAGCCACCAGCTTAGCTTCAGGTTCACTGAGAGACTCTGTCTTGAGATAGCAGGGCTGAGGGTGAGGGGCAGCTACCTTGATGGGCTCCTCCGGCCTTTCCATGTGCACACATGCCCCCTACAGTGTGCATGCACCATGCACGCTCCTACATAGGAAAAGAAAAAGAATTAGCATTCAGTATCATTAAACATGACCTAGCTTTTAATAGATCATGTGTGGTGTTGACCTTGGGTGATAACTAGAGCCAGAATCAGCAGTCAGGCAATAGTATGAATTTTTCAATTGCTCTACATTAAACAAGAGCTCTAATGAATACATAGTATGTACAACACTTAACAGAGCATGCATAGAGTTTTGCTGAGTTAATAATCCGATTCCAAATCCCCTAGCACACCACCATGATGTGGGCATCCTTACTGCAGCGTTCCTGAGGCCCAGAGCTGCTCCTGTCCAGCAATCTGTCCATTGTGGGAAAAGACAGTTTTAGTGACAGTGTCCTTTTCCAAATGGAAGTCCTCACCATCAGCTGGACTTAACCAGAGGCAATGCAGGACAGCTGCAGGAAACCCACTTTGGAGAGAGTTTACAAGGTGTACCCTGTGGAAGGCAAGAACTACTTGTAACATAAAAATTAAAAAGCAAACAAGAACACAAGTGTAGGTTTACATTGTTTTTAGGCTTTGGGAAGATGAATTGCTAATAATGATCAAGAAAAAAAAAGTGGTTCTGTATGAATTAATGATGTCACAAGAAACCTTCAGACCACCTCAGTCTGTGAAGGCAGGACAAGCATCTGCAGCTGCTCTGAATCACATTTACAATAGCAATATCATGTTCTCAAGGTAGCATCTCACAGCCCTTCTTTTTTTCCTGCTCTTAAGTTCTCTTTGCTTCCTCTTTTTAAATGTCCCAGAGCGCTGGTGGGATGATACAAATGTCCTGGTTAGGGCTAAGCACTGAAACATCATTTATTTTCTGTATTCAGTGCAGTTCATTGCAAAAAGAAGCTCCTGCCAAAGGCTGAGAATAGCATCTGTGTCTGGGTATAAACATAAATATTTGAAAGACAATGTGGTACCTTGTCAATCCAGAGAAACAACAGTACTTAGTACCCTTCTACGGCCTGAGGGTTTTGAGTTGAGTTCATAGTGCCAGGTGTGAGTTTCCTCCTGACTTGAAGCAGAGTAGTTGGTTACCTCCATGAGCATCATCCCACTATTGTACCCATCAGCACATCTTGCCTAGCAGATTGGTACTGTAGCTTACAGAGTTCACAGCTAAGTAAAGCCAGCTATTTTTTTTTCCTTCCAATAGCCTGCATATCTCCTTTCAGCACTATGAAAACTAACGATCAGGAAGGAAGCATCCAGCTTGATTTCATATATCTCCCCATAAAGATATCTTATCTTTGAGTGAGGGTGAACTTGACACTCACTTATTGGCTAAGCTGGCTGGCCAGTTGAGCTCAAGAAGTCATGTATAGTGTGTGTGTGTGTGTGCATGCACACACACACACACACATACACACACACACCTCAGGAGTTATAGTTGTAATCAAACACATTTGGGTTTTGGGGGCGGCACCAGGATATGAACTCAGATCCTCATGTTTGCATGGCAGGCACTTTGCCCATTGATCCATCTCCCTATTACCTCTAGCTGTGGTTTTTATATCCTGGGTATATAGGAATTATGCTCATTTCTAAATGTGTAAATATTAATAGTTGTTGGTAGCCCTCTATTTTCTGAGTTGTTGGGTTTTTTTGTTGTTGTTGTTGTTGTTTTTTGTTGTTGTTGTTTTTTGTGGCTCAGTACAAGTAGTCTGAGGCCAAAGCTGTCCATACAAATTAAGTAAATGTAGGTCCCCTGTCTCCACAGCATGCAATGTTAGATCACTGCTCTGGCCTGAAAGCAAAAATATCACCTTAACAGAACACTGTCACCACGTCCCTGGGCATGGTGACATCTTGATTATTTCCTATCCTTTTTCTGAGTATCATTTTATTGGACAGGGAATAGCCCAACCGACTGGATTCAGTGTCATGTTTCATAATGCCAAAGAAAATCTTGGCTTATTTGTAAGAGTCCTTTGCCGGCCAACTTTTCAAAAGAAGTCAATGGAATAATCCTTCAATATTTTCTTTCCCTTGTACCTCAAAATCCAATCACTTCCCCGTCTTAATGCTGTTTCATTTGCAACTTTGTTTCCTTCCTGGTCACCATCGTCCCTGCTGCACTTGTTCAGATGCTAGCTAGTCCACCTCAGGGAGGACTCTCACGTCCTCCTTATCCCCCACCCGCCACCCCTGGCAGCGGAATTCACAGTTGCTGTTCCAGTTCCAAGGAGGAAAACCTCCAGATCCTCTAAGGACTTGCCCAACACAAGAACTGTGTAGTATAATGTGGCTTTCTGGTCCTCCATTTCAAAAGGTGTAAACTCTTTACAGTTGCATGATAATTGGGTTTTAATTTTCAATTACTTGAAAGCTTGAATCCTATGTGCTTGGGACAAATGACACCATGGTAGTGGAAGTGGCCAATCTACCGACTGAACCCTGGAGATAAACACAGTGATATTTCTGATTTTTAAAAAAATGTCTTCCCTGGGCTAACAGATTGCATGATTATTTCTCTGGGTTCTGTGGATCCCATCAGTGAGGACATGCGTGGGTAAGAGAGCACACACTTGCCTCCTGGACAGTGAAATTTGAACATTGGGCCCAATATACAAAGTCAAGTGTGCGATCAGGTGTCAGAAAGACATGGAGCCCGAGGTGTCAGGTCATTCTCACAGCAGAGCACTCTGTGGAGATCTCTGGGAGAAGAGAGTGCGGGCATGTGGCTGAAGGCTTCAAATCTGAAGGCACCCGGAAAAATTGGCCCCAGGTATTTGCAGATGTAACTGGCCCCTTCTTCTGACACAGATACCACAGAGAAAACCTCCACTCCTCCGTTTCTTCTTTTATTCCCTACATTTCATTGAGCACCAAGCACTGTGCTTTGTACCAAGTGTAGAGCACTAAACTGAGCAAATATTTTATTACACATGCTGCATCTCAGTCCACAGTGTCCGTGATGACAGCGATGGTGACAGTGAGTGTTCATTTATAGTTATAGCATTTATATCCAAGGAAGCCTTGAGCTGGGCTGGAGAGCGCAGCTGGATATGCATATGACCTGAGGTTCCTGGTAGCCACGTTGCTGTCCTCACTCACTGTGGCTTTCTTATTTGCCAGTAACCACAGGTGAGCTGGGCAGGCAGGGGTGGAGCCTGTAAAACCTTAGGCTTTCAGGGTGCCTCAAGAGAGTTGCTGAGCTCCTGAGGCACCCCGGGTGGTCAGATGGTGAACAGGCCCTCAAACGTGTTGCATAGGCAGGACTTCAGAGGACCAGGCTGCAGGTCAAAGGTCATACAGGTGGCCAGCAGAATTGACCTCAGTTATACTGCTCTGCTCCGGTGACGTATGTGACCGTAAGCCAGGCACTCAATCTTTCCGACTAGGTAATTTCTTCAGCTAGCAAGTAGCAAGGATTAATATCCCCATGTATTCAAATATGCCAAACCCAGGTGGCTTTGTGTCCCCATTCTAGTGAGACCTTCTGTAACACACGCACCCTGGCCACATCTCAGCTCCTCTCTTCAAGCTCAGAGCAAACGGTCACCACAGTCAAGCTGGTCCTTCTCACAGCTGCTCACCACCTACTCCAACAGGGCCTTTCGTTGCAGGACCTTCCTGTCACTGAGAACACACACGCCCCACCCCACCCTCCCACTCCCCCACCCTCCCACTCCCCCACCCTCCGACTCTCCCACCTTTCCCTCTGCCCACAATTAATCCCACCTGCCTAGCTCACTCCTTACCCCAGCTGCCACAATCAGTACTTTCCGGATTGTGCGGTCCCCTCGTAAACACTGACAAAATCAATGTGATTTCCATACCAGGGGACAAGGAACACTGAAGTAAATGCTCATGATAACAAGTCCCTCACAGAAATATGGGGTAAATGCTGGGAGTCACTTCCACACATAATGGAGCATTTACACAAACATCATCCACACAGGCAGTCGCGCTGCCGGCGGTAAAACAATACTCAACCTTCAAGCCTGCTAGCTGTACAGCTCTACTGCTATAGAAGCTCTGTGCTGGGTTTGCAGTGTCTAACTAAGTGCATTCAAGGACAAGGACCGAGTCTTTGCTTTTCACATTCAACCCCCTCTTTAGCCTGTCTGCGGTCAGGGTCAGAGCCCTGGCAGTTGTTTCTATGTCGAATTGTCACAGAACCCTTCACATGCTCCCAAGCTCTCTACTCAACACCCGTGTTGTGTTTTTAACAATCTGTTTCACACTAGGCCATGCTCTTTCTCTCTTCTGTCCTCATTCTAAAGGCATCACCATTTCTCTTTAGGGAATGTGCTTGCCAGCTTGGGTGTGCTCGTATCTAACAAACCTGGTTCTGACGTGTAGTGTATAAATCAAATTTTAGCCAATTGAATCAGATATTTGCAGGCCTGAAAGATATTCATTTTAGAAAAGTAATAACTTTCTGAATTCAAGTGAATTTTTAATCCACAGTATTTCTAATCAAACAACCTAGGTTTTCAGTTGATTTACTGTATTTTGGGCAATAGTGTCTCATATTACAAAATTCATTGAGAATTTTTTTTTTTTAGAGCAAGCAGTTGAAGGAGAGATGGGATGATGGTGGGTTGGGAGCACCAGAAACATGGCTTTCCATTTGGACCATAGTTGCCCTAGAAGAAGGCTCATTTCTCACTCCAAGAGTCCAAGGGTTGTGACTTTCTGGGGGAAGGCTTCAACCATCATTCTTGGTCACTTTTTTTGCATTTCCATTCCAAGGCAGCTACTACCCACCTCCCTGCCCTGCGGCAGGCAGCTGGGCACACGCTTACCGAGCAGCAGCTTATACACAGAGAACCCTGACTCCCAAACCTGGGGGTGTGAGCTCCACCTGCAGCTGGCAGCTTCTAACCTTGGAGTCAAGCATGCACAAAGGCTGCGGCTGCTGTGCCTGTCTAACCCGTCCCTGTGGCAAGCCCCTTTCCCACTGCCAGTACCTTCTTCCTGCTTTATCCTTTTCTCCCTCCATTTTATTTTCTCTTCCCCTGGGAAGGAGGAATGTTTTAGAGCAAACATATGATGCATATCTCCAGGGGTGGGGAGAAAAACATCTAGAAGTCTCTATGCCCAAGGAAAGGCACAGTCTTCATACCATCTAAGGAGACTTGAGATGCACACCTCAACCTGATGACAAACGCAGACCAGTGCAACAAGCCGAAAACCAAAACTCAAACTCAGCAACCCACAGAGAAGTAAGGAAACCTAGTTTCATATGGTCATGGAATTCATATTAATTCTATGTCCAGCCTTCAACAAATTAAACCATAAGGTGTGCAAAGCAACAAGACGGTATGGCCAGGTGGAGCTTGAGCATGGCAGAGGGCTCATCTCCCACTGTTTGTGAGGCTCTGTGTTTCCAGAAACCAGAGTGCAGTTCCCAACACCCACGTCGGGCGGGTCACAACCACTTGTGACTCCTCCGGTTGCTAGAATGACCTCTGTAAATTTTCATATAATTGTTTAAATGCCCCTGAAATTTAGGAATGGAAAGTCCCTGTCACCCTGAGCTTAGCTCTTCTGACAAAGCTAATTAATTAACACAGATGAACAAACCTAGTTAAGCCAGTTACAATGTTTTATTATGAGATAAGAAAATTACGCATAGTTTATTGGATTTTAGTTAAGACTTTTGCTCCTTATCTATGATCATCTAGCAAATATTCTCAAGGGACTTTGTCATGTATTCAGTAATATGTTTTAAATGCAATATAATAAATAACTGTTACACGCACACTGTTCAGTCTCACAGCGGCAGCCCTGCATTGCAGCAGCGTGGTGCAGCAGCATGCAGTGAGCCTGAGAACACTGTGCTACATGTAGCCAGACACAGAAAGCCAGATACATCATGCCTTCACTTCTGTGATACATAGAAAATACTCAGTCTCAAAGCAGCATAGACTGTAGTTATGGTTGTCCAGTGGGAAGAAGTGGGGAGAGATGGCTTGGTCACAGTACAAAATTCCCATTTTAAGTTCTAAAGGTCTAATGCCTAGTGACTAGGTGGGTGATTCTGTATTGCAGATTTCAAATTTGCTAAAAGTAGGTGTCAGATATTCTTATACCACACACACACACACACACACACACACACACACATACACACGTATGCATGTGCACACACATGCATGCACATACACCCACAATTTTATATGAGGTGATAGATATAGTAATTAACTTGATTATGGTAATCGCTTTACAATATATGCATATAAAAATATACTGTATGCCCTAACTGCATACTACTTTTGTTAATGATATCCCCTAAAATCTGCAAAAGTTAGTTTTTTTAAGCATTATTTTGTAGACTGATTACATGGACATTTTAGGACCTCAGGGGACACAGAGAGAGACATATTTCAATTTCCTGGAAGTGCAGATTTACATGTGTGTACTCCGGGACTCTTCCCAGGCAGCAGAGCCCCCTAACAGTGACAGTTCTAAGAGGACATGCAAGCAGACTGACTGTGTTTCCCACCACCCCCAACCAAGAGCTCTCACAGGGTGGTGACAACCACAGGGCCAGCACTGATGGAGGCAGTGCCTTCTCACTGACAAGCTAAAGAGGGAAAGAGCAGGAAGAGAGCCTGGGGAGATGGCGCAGTGGACAACTGGCAGCCTGCCCACCAGCACAGAGGCCTGAGTGTGCACACCTGAAACCCAGCTTAAGCAGCGGGCACCTGGAATCCCAGAGCTCCTACAGCAAGATGGGGCATGGAGGAGGGGAGTCCCGGGAACTCTTGGGCCGGCTAGCCTGGCACGCACAGCGACAATCAAGGCACACACACACACACACACACACACACACACACACACACACAGAGAGAGAGAGAGAGAGAGAGAGAGAGAGAGAGAGAGAGAGAGAGAGAGAAGAGGAGGAGGAGAGATTTTAAAATAGCAGGATGAGGGTGCAATTTTATAATACTATGCATCACCCATAGCCACCTGTCACTCACACTCAGCCAAGTCCACATAGCAGCCGTGGCCCTGCCATCCACTCCACATTCCATTCTATTCTAGGCAGATCACTTGATTTAAAAAAAAAAAAAGATAATTATATCATGGCCCCTCAACGTACCCACAACCTAAAAGCTAGCTGCCTCAGAAGTCACATGCTACATGCACAGAAGTCTATGCCAGGCTGGGGAGACATGTCGCCTAGGGTCAAACCCTCCCATCTCTCAGCCTGAGACACAGGCACGAACTTCAGGACAGGGAAACATCACGAATGGCTTTGAATGGAATTTCCACTCCACTTTGTTGAGTGGAATCTGTAGTTATTTTCTGTATCTGACGCCATGAGCTAACAGAACAGCATGGCGTATCACTAGGCTTTGGAACACGTTAGAGCCAAGAACAAGGGCAGCAGCTCAGGTATGAGGCAAACAAAGGTGTGAGCTGCGGCTCAGCGACGACTTTTTGACAGAACCGAGTGGGAGTGGATGTCTGCATGTGAGCTGTTCCCATGCATGATTGAGGTCAGAGTTTGAGAGCCTGAGCTGTGGCTTGCATCAAGAGGATGGATAAAGATGAAAGGAAAGCTTGAAGATGGCACTCGGAAACTCAGAAAACCTCACGAAGGGCAGCTATGCAGAATAAAGATAGTTCAAACCAACTGACGAACCAGGCATGGTGACACACACTACATTCCCAGCTATAGAGCTGAGGCAGAAAGATCACTAGTTCTAGGTCAGCCTGATGAACTTACTAAGGCATATTTAAAACACGCATGCACACACACACTTGTAGGAAGGAGTTAGGAAACGCTCATTGTTGAAATGCTTGTATAACATGTATGGAGATGGAGATCATGGGATTGATCTTCAACTGAAAGATAAGAAAATGGAAGGGAGAGAGGGAGGAAGAGAGGGAGGGAAAGAAGAAGAGAGCAGTGGGGGGGGGGGATCTTGAGCATTGGGACAGTCATGTCATTTTGAAATCAAAGGAGCAGGTGGTGGAGCCAGGTGTTGCATTCAGCCCTAAACATGATCTGCTGAAGGTGCTGGGCAGCGCACTCAGAGGTTGTTGGAAGGGCAGGCTCACCACCCTGGCTGCTTGGCAAGCTTCATCTATCCTGTCTGCCTCGCACAGAGGGAAGAATCGCATCCAGGAGGTGTGTAAGAGAGCAGTTGCTTTCATTGCAGGGGCCAGGGCGGAAGACCGTGAGCAGGCTTCTGTGGCTTTGGCTTCAGTAGGGGGCAGGACCTGGATCATGCATAACCCCCCAGTGAGGGTTCCCCTACCCAGGCTCAGAGACGATGGCACCTCAGAAGTCAGGAACACCATGAACAGAGCAAGAGCTCAGAGGCTGCAAAGCACAGTTCCCAAGGGAAGAGGGAGGCAAGGCCTGTGTGGAGTTGAGAATGAGATCGTCAGGCCTAGCCCTTGCTCCGCTGTATCGGGGGTCGTCAGACCTGGCTCTTGCTCCATAATATCAGGGTATGTAGGGTCGTGAACCAAGTCTGTCTCCTCGCCCAGGAAGTACAGAAGAGCAGAGTGGTGAGAAGCACGAATCCACTCCTCACAGCTTGATAGAGCGTTGCTAGTGCATGCTGACAATGACTCCGAAACACCAACCAAGATGAGGTGCCAAGGTTGCCACTCAGCCCACTGCTTGCTATTTGTGGCTCCTTCTTTCCGGTCTCTTAGGGGGAACTATTTCTTGTCTTAAGCTCATCCTGGTTTACCTATTTTATTCCCTAACTTGGTAAAGAACTGGACTGAAAAATTCAGAGGGTGTCATATTTATTTTCTATACATCTCGTCACTTACGATGTATGTTTGTAAACAAATATGTTCCAGTTTTTAGAAGACATATGGTTTCTAACTTGTTTGACTTAATAAGGTAACAGAAGTTCCGTGTTAAATCTGCCTCTAAGGGCTGCACTCTCTGAACGATTTAATTAGTGCTGCTAAGAGCATCTAATTCCTGAGCAGGACCCCTCTCTCTCTCTCTCTCTCTATCTATCTATCTATCTCTCTGTCTCTCTCTGTCTCTCTCTCTGTCTGTCTCTGTCTCTCTCTCTCTGTCTCTCTCTCTGTCTCTCTCTGTCTCTCTCTGTCTCTCTCTCTGTCTCTCTCTCTCTCTCTCTGTCTCTCTCTCTTTTCTCCTCTCTCTCCACTACCTTTCCTTTCTTTGCAGACAAAGTAATTCTTGAAAATGGCACAA
>OU015750.1:112491168-112495967 GCA_907169655.1 Acomys percivali
GGTTGGACATTCCATCAATCTCTGTTCTGTCTTTATTCCTGCACATCTTATAGGCAGAGTAATGTGCTTTTCAAGAAATTTAAAGATCTATATGGGAAATATTAAAACCATAAATACACTAGAAGAAAATATAAGATAATTTTTGTAAATACTGTCAGAGTCGAGGAGGCACATTCATTCATATCACAAAATGTAAGTGACAGCAAAGAAGCATCTGATAATCTGGTTGTATAGAGTGAAACACTGGTGCACATGGAAACGCAACACGTGCCTGTCACATGTAGATGGGGACAGGAATAACAGAAGGGGGTGCTGCCACAGCCCTACTACATGGGGGAGACAAACTCTGATAGGAAATGTAATACAAATTCTGGAGTTCATAGTAATAGTCCAAAAAAGTGAAGCTAGGCCACTGTGCCCTGGGAAGCCCAGCTGCCCTTTCCTTTGCCCCTCTCTCACCCAGTACTCTGCTTAAATTTGCATTAAAGATACATCTTAATAAACCTCAACTTTGTTTCTTAAAAGAGTAAAGATAATCAGCTCCACTGATAAAGTAGTAAGGACAAATTAGAACATAGTTGGAGATCATGCTGGTTAGGAAAATAGCAGTAGTAAATTCTGTTCTAGGGTCCAGTGCCTCCCCAACTGTCAGCAGTAGGCTAAGTCTATAGTATAAGGCATGAACTCCCTCCTTTCAAGTAGCCTGAAGTCCAGTCACCCCCAGGATATTAGTAGCACTATTATTGCACCTTTCATGATATCGCACCATTTTAGTCATTGTCATTGTTACTAGACATTACCACTAGGTAGAACAATTAATTACTTTTCCCCCTTTGTACCTTGTATGGCTCACTCCAGTACTATAGGGTAGTCCTTCGAGAGGAAGATTCCAATTTCATGTCTCTTTTTTTAAAAATAAACCATTACATCTAGTTTGTGCCTCCCATATGTGTACACGTAGTGTTTTTCTGTTTTTGTTGTTGTTGTTTTAGCTATTTTATTGGGTTCTTATATCTACCACCCTTCTTCACCCCAGTCCCTTCCAACTCTCCAACACAGCCGGGCAAAAGTTTAGAGGGGAAAGATGCTGTAGAACTCTTTGGCCTACTTTCTGCTGATTAAGGGCAGCAGGTCCCTAAGAGCAAGTCTAATCTTCACCATCAGAATATCTCCAGAAATCCAGAAAAATGTAACAGCAAACACAACAACAGGAACCAACAACAGTGAGGACCAACAGCAACACGGGCAGTGGCAGGGGGAGCTGCTGCCGTTGCAGGCCCTCTCTAGGCTCTCTCATTTATGCCCTCTCTAGAATCCTCAGAATTAAACTATCTACAGCTGGCAAAAGTCACACTCCTCCTAGATCAGGAGACAATCATAGTCATTGGCCGTGGACAGTCTGAAGCATATCCTACACCTAGGACTAAAACAAAGACATTTTCACAGAACATAACTTGTTTTTAAAGAAACCAAACTTCTTACTACACATACCCTCCTGGATGTGGGGCCATCACTGAAGCATGGTCAGCCTGCCAGGGGTCAGACCCTTAAAAATAAAAAAGCTAAACCTCCCTCCCTCAGAAGCCATCAACTGTCCATAACTCTTCAGTCAGTGGTAGAGGCTCCTGAACCCCTTCGCCTTCCGTGCTAGGATACTGACTGGCTTGATCTTACGCAGCTCTCATGCAGGCAACTACAGCTGCCATGAGTTCATAACTATAGCAGTCCTGTCCTGTGCAGGAGACACTGTGCTCACTCATCCTCCACGAACTCTGGCTCTTAACCATCTTTCCTCCACCTGATCCAAGATGGCCCCTAAGCCTTGGGGTTGAGGTTGCTGTAGAGGTCTCATGTGTGGCTGAGTACTCCACTGACATTTGTTCTCTGCACTTTGACCAGTTATGAGTGTGTGCATTAGCCATCAGTCACTACACAAAGGAACTTCTCTAATGAGATCTGAGAGCTACATTAACCCTAACCCTGGAGTGCATAACCCTGTAGAGACATTATTTTAGATTGATCCTATATGCATTTATTGGAATAATAACAATAGATTCACCCTTAGGGCTGATGAGATCCCCCACTGTGGGCTCTTACCTTTTGTCCATGGCTCAGAGACCATTTTTAAAGAAGGAAGGATTGCAAGCACCAGAGGACATGGAGGACCACAGTGGAACAGTGCCTTCTGTACATGACATATTTACAGTACATACATGTTTCTTCCCATGGAGCAGGCCTTAAATATGGTCAGCATGCAGATGCTACCCCCACAACAGCCATGCCACTCTTACACCAATGAGCATCTCTTGCCACTCATTGCATTATTGCATTTCATATAGTTCACAGTTGGATAAGGTTGCTGATGACAACTGCCTTGCTCCCCAGCAGCTTACATAGCTGCCCAGCAGAGAGGAAGCTTCCTGGTCCATATCAATTTTATTTATTTTATTTCTTCACGTCCTATAACCAATGTGTGTGGTATAGAAACAGGGTCTTACCACCAAGTTTTATTTTTGAGCAGTCAAGAACAATGTCAATTACTTCTGTTGTTTAGGGAATCTTGAACACCTCTGACCAACAGCTCTAGATATCCCATACCTGGCACTGGCCTTTTAATTTGATAACCTGTGACTTCTAAGATGAGCATAATTCCTTGTTTAGGAATTGTTTATGTGAATATGAAAGTTAATGCTTTAAAACTATGCTGAACAATGCTTTCATTTACAACAGGATATGAGAATACAAGGCATTATATTTTTCTCAGGAACTTGTCTAAAGAGCCATCTCATTGTCCTCAAGATAAGCCTGGGACCTCTGAATGGGCAACTGGCTGCTACACAGCACCCCAGAGCCAACACAAGGGCACTCACCAAACCCACTTCTTCCCTCTAGATAACTCCTTCCACTTCTCCTCATCTTACAAAACTAATTTCTGTGACATTTTATTTTCATGCAGCCTTGAAACCAAGAATGTCTTGAGTATTTATGAGGCATTTACAAAAAGAACAGAGTGAATGCAGTTTAGACAGGTCACAATAATTCTCCCGATCTCTCTGACACCCAGTGTTTCAAGCTTCACCTTCCTTCCACACATACTCAATTAAATTAAAATATGGCAGAGAAAGTCATGGCAAAAGAATCTGAAAGGGCACTGCAGAGGTGAAAATAAAATAACCTCAGAAAAAACCACTCCTATTATCAGCAAATGTGTTAAGATTTTGTTGCGATTAAAAAAGAAAATCCAGGATAACTATCAAAGCAAAACAAGGCTGGAGTAACGGCTCATGAATAACGTGCTTAGATCCCTAGGACCATGCAAGCAAAGGCTGAATCTCCTGTCTGTAATTTCAGTGTCCCTGAGAGATAGGAGATAGGGACAAGAGACCCCTCAGAAGCTCATGGACCAGCTAGCTTGGTGGACTGTGGCAAATGAGGCAAGAGCCTATAGCTGAGGTTGTCTTCTGACTTCTACATACATGCTAGAAAACACATCACACATCACACACACACACACACTCACATGTATACACATTCATACACTCCCCATACATACACATACATATATACTACATACATCACATATAGACATGCACACATACCATATACACCACACATGCCACTACACACATACACACACCACACGCATACATACATACACATGCCAGATATACCATACATGGACACACACACACTACACATGGACAGGATAGCCACATACATATACGCACCATACACATACACACACCACACATAGACACATACCATATATACCACATACACACACATACACACATACATACACACATACACATACCACACACATACATATATACACATGCCACATACACCACACATGGACACTCATATACATATACACACCATATACATATACACACCACACATGAACACACACATAGCACATATACCTCACACACACACATACACACACACCACATGAAAAGCATACATACACACACCACACACATACACACATACACACACCACACACATATACATGCCATACATGGGCAACACACACACACACACACACACATACACACACACACACACAGTCTTATTTGTAATGACAGGCCCTGTGCCCTGGTTTGGTTTCTATTGCTGTGATAAATACCATGCACAAAAGCAACCAAAGGCAGAAAGGGTTTATTTCCTCTTACAGTGTACAGTCCATTATCCAGGGAAATCAGGGCAGGAACCTGGAGGCAAGAATGGGAACAGAAACCACAGAAATCCGTTGCCTTGTTCCCCATGGACACTCAGTCTTCTTTCTTAAACAACCTGGAACCACCTGGACGGGGGTGGCACCTCTCATATCAGTCATTAATCAAGAAGATGTCCCCACAAGCTTGCCTACGGGTCAATCTGGTGGGGGCCTTTTCTCAAGGAAGATCTTCTCTTCCCAGATGAGCCTAGTTCAAGTTGACAGAGGAAACTAGCACCCAGGTAGAGAGAGGGAAGTAAGGGTGCTGGTGAGTGGTTTTCCTTGGCTCACAAGGGTGCTCCACAGTCTTGCTCCTGGGACACAGGCCAGCACCACTCCAGGACCATGGGCACATGGGGAGTGTGCTAGAGTTGTTCTCTTCCCTTCTCCAACTCTTAATTCTGAAAGGCAAGACATTTGCTATGCTGAGAATGCTGAGGGATGCTGGGGATCCTGAAGGATGCTGGGGATGCTGAGGGATACTGAGGATGCTGAGGGATGCTGAGGAAGCTGAGGAATGCTGAGGATGCTGAGGGATGCTGAGGGATGCTGGGGATGCTGAGGGATGCTGAGGATG
>OU015750.1:112498899-112531997 GCA_907169655.1 Acomys percivali
ACACACACACACACACACACACACACACACACACGTGTGTATGTAAGACGTTCATGCGTGTGTGTGAAATATCCTGTAGTGTTTGAAGCTGTGCCCAGTATAGGCTCCCACCTCACTACCCAGTGAACCTTACAACTAAAATTCTGGCAGGTTTTGGTAGAGGCACCATGGGAAAGTCCACACACCAGCAACACTGCAACAATCACACACACACACACACCCAAATGTAGCTTTATTGAAAGGAAGGTGCAGAGACACAGTTGCTTAAGATGAGATTATAGTGGGGTAGGCAGTCCCCTGACACACTGGGCCAAGCATCCTTGAGAAGAGGAGACACACCAGACACGACTCAAAAAGGGAGATAAGCTGCTCTGATGAGCCTTCAGGACAGGATGGAGTGGCCTCAGAACCCTGACAGACGCACTGTATGAATCATCTGGTCACCTCAAATGGATTGTGATTAGTAAAGCTCACACCTGAGTGTGTCTCCGATGGTCTCAAGGCAGGACTGGCTAAGGGGGAAGACTCCCCTTGAATGTGTGCAGTGGCACTGTGTGGGTTGGGGACCCAAAGGGAATGAAAAGACAAGGTAGAAGCCAGCAAGCTAGCACAGACTCCCCGTCTCTGCTTCTCTGCTCACCATGCTCTCCCCTCCTCCTCAGATGAAACCGTGAGCAAAACAGACCCTTCTTCCTGTAGCTGTTGTCTCCCACATTTTGCCGCAGTGGTGAAAACTCTGACTCACGCAAACGTAAAGCAGATTCCCTGAGCACCTTCAGAAGGAACATGGCTCCACTAATCTGATTTTAGACTATGAGAAAATGACTGTTGTTTGCAACTGCCAGGCTTATGTCTTTTGAACAGCAGCCCTAGGAAACACACACACAGTAGCTGCTTAGTGCAAAGTGTCCTCACTTATGAAATGGGCTTTGATGGCCTTCCCAGCCACGGGAGGAAGCATCATGGGAATCCATAGAGAGCAACCTGTGAGCAACTGTTGTTTGTGAAAAGCTCTGGTCCCGTGGAAAGCAGGCATGGTGGCTCCCACCTGTCATCCCAGCACTCTGGAGGCTCAGCTGGGTGGATTGCTGCCATCTGGAGGACATCCTGGGCTAACTAGTACATCCCAAGGCAACCTGGGCTACAAAATAAGGCCCTATCCCCAAACAAGTGTAATATAAAAATCCAACTTCCTGGAAACCCTCCCATTCCCTTCTTTAGCCTTAACGCAGTACCTTTTCCATAGCACACACTCAACAAATGCTTTTTGATATTTTGTTTAATTTTGTTCACCTAATAAATTGCACTGGTTTTATCTTCAAAAGCCCCAAAGACAGATACAAAGGCCAACACTCACTTTCAGGTCACTCCTTAGTCCCCTATGTGCAGCTCTTACTGTGCAAAGCATTGTTTCCCAAGGACATGATTTGATTTGTCTAGCTGAACATAAATAATATATTACATTATAATAGTCTGCTGTGTATTAATGTTTAATATGCTAATGAGGTTTAATCTCCATAGATTTGAAAATAAGATTTATTTTTATTTAAGATGAAAAATATTTAATTTATTTCCACATGTATGGCTGGTTTTATATATGCTGCTTACTGGAAATCTAATAAATGCATATTTTATAAAAATGGCTATTTTAATAGCATTCCTTTGAATATGCTCATCAATAAATTTAATCAATTACCTATGCAAGCACTAGAACAAGCATTCCAGTCCTGGCACAACAAAGTGATCTTTTGCAAGGAAAGAAAGACGAGTCTGAATAGCAGGAGCCATTGCTCACCAAGTGGGTGGGAACAAATTCCCCCTTTGATACCCAGCTCCTACTTAAAATAAAGCCACCGGGATGCTATTCTTGCCAAATTACTTCTTTCAGAATCTTTATACTGTTTCCATGCACCCTGAGGCTAAGAGGGCCCTGTCATAACCCAGTGAAGCTGATGGCAGCCCTGCTTAAAGAGCAGAAATGAGGCCATGAAGGCTGCAGGCCAGGGCTCAGCAGCAGAGCAGGAAGGACCTGAGACAGCCCGCCCCAAAGACTCCAGCACCTACCAGGATGCTCTCACCTCAGCCAGCATCCTCTCGGCAAGAACAAGACTCCTTGGAGGGACACGCGCGCGCGCACACACACACACACACACACACACACACACACACACACACACACACCCTCTGTATGACGTTTAATAAGTCTAGAATAAAAACACCTAGATAGCTCTTGCTTGCAAGTAATGGATTCCTGGAAGTGGGGACAAAAGCTTTATTTCACTTCCAAATGGGCTTCAAATGACATCAGCTGGATGTGTACTTGGAAAATGTAATTTAAAACTTGTCGCTTGAGATCAGTGAAGAAGAAAGGAGATAGAATTACGTTTTCTCAGACTTGGGGTAGATGGGTGACATAAAAGGTCAGAACAAGGCACACGTCAGGTTAGTGAGTTAGTGCTTTGTTCACTGCTTCGAATTCAGTCATATGACCATAGCCCACTGCCCAGGAGTCTGGGACATAATGCAGTCCACTAGGCATTCCAGTACAAACAGCGTTGTTTATGGTCCTGTGGTCCAGGGCTGGACTTGACCTTGCTATGCAGCTAAGGATGATCTTGAAGTTCTGATTAGAGGGAATGGATCCTGGTCAGTAGATAGCAATCTGTGCATTGAGAAGCACATCTCATGTCTGTCCGGGAAGATAAGAGCCAACTTGCTTGCAATCAGAAGCCTGTCATTGGTCAGGAACATGTCACCCGCAATGGCTCATGGGAGAAAGCTGTTGTCTGACTCTGCCATTGTGCTTCCTTCCAGTGTCCTCTGACCCTATCCACAGGCACAGGCGCATCCTCCCTGCACTGCGCATGCAGGCCAGTGCAAAACAAAAACAAGGAAGGTGTTGATTTAAGGCAGGAAACGTGTTCTGCTAAGTAAAGCAGAGGTCCTGTCCTTCCCTCCCTCCCTCCCTCCCCACCCATCATGCTGCTGTGGTCTGCTATGTCCTTGTACTCAGAGACATAAACTGCTAGCGTAAATGTTGCCACCCTAAGACCGTCTAGCCCATAAGCGAAAGGCTGAAATGACATACTTAGCATCCCGTACTGTCCTCTGCATATACACTTTTTGAAAGAACGATAGGAAAGCTGCGCGGAACGGTCTCTGGCTGTCTGTCTGTCCTTCTCTTCCTGACACTTGGATGTTTTACCTTCATTCTGTCCTCTGCAAGAAAAAGGCCTGCAGGTTCCCTGCTGGGACACCATCTCAGAGTCAGCTGCTGGTGATTTTAGTGACACCACAAGAGGAAGGAAGGACAGGAGCGGGTCACTGGTCACGTGTGTTTCTTAGACCATCACCACCTTCCCTCTTCACTCAACACAAGTTCAACTCAAAGAGGACATCCCAGTCTCTGAGGCCTGTGACATCCTTTCACCCAGTTCTAAGTAATCACCGCACACTAACCTTGACTGTCACATGGGCCTGGTCCCCAGAAACCTGTCCCCATGAGGCGCCAAGAGTGTCCGTGACACCAGGCAACAAGGAGGAGCAGAGGGCACAGCTCTGCTTGTCTCCTCTGCACGGGTGCGGGATACACTGCCCCAGTATTTCAGATGCACACCAAATGATCCAGGTTCCGGACAATTACAGTGATTATCAGCTTCTGTGTGTAGAGCCACATGCAGCTACACAGGTCACATCCCTCCCTTGCTTTAGGGGAGAGGAACCGGCAACTTGTGAAAAGACGTGATTCCATCCATACACTAAGCACAACAAAGACCAACAGTATAGCCAACCAATGCTCTCCGCCACACCACCAGGCTCTTAAAAGGCAAGGCACTCTAATAGTGTTCATCCTACATTTAGAAAAAACTAAAGTGGGTACAGGTGGGCTTCAATCCCTACAACGATGATGCAGCATTCTTTTCTTTAATTATGCAACTAACAATAATAGTGGGTTGATATATTTTGTTAAGTATCTCAGGCCTTTGGGAAAATCCTCCACAGGGATGTCCATCCTTTTGGCTTCTCTGGACCTGTCACCTGCAAAGTTCTCACTCCAGAACCATGCAGACACCATGTACAGCTTTTTAAAAATACTGTATTTTAAGGAAGTTTATGGCTTGTGTTGGGCTGCACTCAAAGCTACCCTGGGCTGTACACAGCCACAGGCCATGAGTTGGACATCCCCGACTGACTCCTGAGAGCCTGGGCCTGCCAAGCAGATCTATCAGACCATACCACATTCCCTAGGCTTGCCTCCCAAGACTCTTAGAGCAGAGACTGTCGCCTGGCTCAGGAGGCTCTGCCTTCCCACCCATATAACCCTGCTCCCTCCACCCATCACAGACCCAGCGAGTGGCCTGCAAGCATCACTTCCCAACCACACACAGGCTTTTCTCCCTTTTACTATCAATATGTATTTTTCATGTTTTCAACTTTATAAATAGCACTAGACCCATACCACTCATATCTTAAGTCAACACAGTTCCTCCTGTGTCATTTCGAGGCCCAAATTGCAACATGCAATTCCGTTCAATCAATGTAAACGACTTTAAGGTTTTGCATTGTATATCTGTTTCATAATTGTCATTTAGGTGTCTTAAATTTTCCTTTATTATGAATAGTGGCTTCAGTAAGCTGCACTTCTACTCTATGCAAGATTTAGTTCTTTTTACATGCTGCAGTGCGGAAGCGGCATCACACACTGATGCTTGCCCATGGGTGCTTTGTAAGACACTGTCCCTCCAGGGGCAGAGGCTTAGGCATAGCAAGCCCTTCCATGTTTCCCAAGCAAATGTGAGTTGTTATCGCTCAGTCGCCACCTCCCTGATGACTAAAGATGAGCCTCTTTTCTCTTATTAGTTACTTGCGTTTCTCTTCTAAGAATTGCCTATTTTAGTTCATCAGCCCTTTTTTTCATTATTCACCTATTTCTAAGCAATGTGTTAATATTTTATTCTTTATGAAAGCCACTCCTCAGTGACATGGGTTTCCAGACTTCGGTTTACTTTTTACCCCTAATCTTATTTGTTCTTTTGCGAAAACAGGACGTAAGTCTAATTGCACTGTATTCACCTATTTGTAGTTCCAGGCTTCTGCCACTCAGCTGGGCGAGCCTCTCTTCACTGACAGTAATGCTGCTTCTCAGCTCCAGTCTGAGGAAATAGAGAACACTGGGGGTTCTATTCCTCCTTCACCCCATGTTCCCCCCTGGGACAGTTCCCTCATGCCTGCCTCCTGCTGTGCATGTGTCACCTCTCCACCCTCCGAACCATCTGGCCTGCTGTTTGCTCTTCTACCTGAACTGACGATCTGCTCCTCAGGAGAAACCTTGCTAGGATTAGCTCTGGAACTGCTCTGAATTAACTTAAAGGATACTGGCTTGCTTAAGAGATCAAATGTTGCCATTCATTTTTTAAAAATGCATATAACTGTTAGTTTCGATATTTTTGTGTTTCATTCATGGATTTACTTTTTTTTTTTCCAGAAAGGTTTTCTCTGCTTTTGTTGGTTCATTAAAAAAGAAAAAGAAAAGAAAGGAAAAGAAACACTCTGCTGTTTTGTATAATCCATTTCCTCTAGAATATTATCTCTAAATGTATTCATAGTTAGAAACAAAGTGTTTGTACTATACCTTGAGGTTTTGCCAGTTTAGGGATTACTGAATGAATTAATTCAAAATACATCTGACACCAATCTATACAGCCAATTGTGAATAATGTATTCAACTCAACAGCTTAAGGAAACCAAATGCAGTGAATTTAAGCATCCTCACTAGATGGGCCCTTCCTGTTTTGTCTCCCTGTAAAGTGAGTAGTAAGTGCCTCCCGTGTGCAGAGAGATTGGCTCATGATGAGTAGGTGGACCTAGCCTCATCCCTGTTTCAGAAACTAAATGGGGTTAGCAGCCATGCTGCATACGTGTTTGCTACCTGAACTGTCTTGAGGAGGAAGGTAAGCAGGTAGATTTTGTGACGGCTGTGTGTGCAGCAGTAGTTTTGAAATAGGTCTGGGAAGGGAAGCCTGAGTAGCTACTCAGGTCTGGCATGACAAATGATGGCCTCATGATGAGCCCTTTGTGGGGTCTGCTTAGGCCTGACTTGTAAATCTCCCCCATTCTTTGGCACCATCATTATCAATGACCTACGGCGTGTGCGCTGACCATAATCTTCCCCTTCCTGAGTTTGTTTCCAACTGTGTACCTTCCTGTGCCATTGCGGTGTTTGCTTGCCAGCCCTCGGTGTCATTTTCTCTCTCCAGAATTTTAAATATAACATTCAGTACTATTCCAGGAAAGCCTGAGTTAGCCCACCAACATGCTCAGAAAAGTCATCCATTCAAAGTGAAGCATGAGACTCCATGTGGGATGAATGCAGAGTGGGCCACGCCGAGCCAGAGCGAGCTTGGATCCCTTCTCCATCCTCCCCACTCCCCTAGCTGCCCTTAAACCCAAACCTTCAGGCCACACAGGCCAAACTCACCAAACACTCACAAGCCTTAATGACAGGAACACATTTTACAGGTGAAGAACAGGCCAGAGTCACCAGCTCTCCAAGTGACACAATCTGGGCATCACGTTCCTGACCACACCCCTAGCAGGTGTGACAGTGAGACACTAGTGGAAGTTGTTTCCACCAAAACGTCTTCCCAGGCTTTGTGGTGCAGTGACCAACAGGGAGCTCTAGACACCGAGAGAGCCGTGGAGACTCCAGTACAACCACAGATATAGAAGCAGCCACATGCCTGGGCTCAGGCTGATAGGCGTGTCCTCATAGGGACACATTGCAAACCCTGAACAAATGCTCCTGGATCCTAAAGCAATCTGGGTCTTGTCAGTTTGGTCATGGAAGTCTTTTTCTGAATTAACAAGCAGAGTAAAGGTTACAAATATCTTCCCAAAGAGCAAATGGGATAAAGTCCTGACCACTCTGCCCCCAAATGGACAGTGCTATCACTCAATAATCCCTTTTCTATGAAGGCTCTTAACTGTGGACATTTCTTCTCAAACTGTACCCATCAGTTGACCACTGAGAAAAAGGTAACAAAATGCTAATTAGGATTGATGTACATCTCAGGTATGTTAGCAGACAGTACTTGGGGTGGAGGGTGTCACAGCTCTAAATTACTGCCCTGCTCTACCTCTGTCTATCTCTTCTTAGAATAATCATCTAAATCAGAGGAGATCCCTGGAGCCCTACAGTGAAACGGGAAGGTACACAGATGGAAACCAAGTCAGGGGATCCCCTGGACAACAGAGTTGAGAGTCAGTCTTTCTGGTTCTACTCCTATTTGCTTGTCATGGCCACTGGGAGATATGGCCTCCGTGTTAGTGGCAGGAAACAAAAGACTGTGTTATCTTATCACCTGGAGGCCAGAGACTGAAGGTCAGCTTGACTGGGCTGAAATCAGGCCAGCGGTGTCAGCCGTGCCAGCCGTGAGAAGGGCTGCCCCTTCTTCGGCAGTCATGAGTCACGCACACCCTACACACTTTCTTGCTTACGGCCACGTCGGGCCTGGGTCTGCTTCCCTTCTAAAGGCATTTGTGACTGACTTTAACAACCACCAGAACAGTACCGGAGCAATCTCCCAGTGTCCCTAGCCATGATTCCATTACCTTAGGAGAAACCTTTGTCCTAAGTCGGTAATGCTTGTGGACTCTGGAAATCAGGGCCTGATCTCTTTCTGTAATTTCTGAGTCATTTAATCTCACTCAGCTCAAGAGTTCCATCGTTCATGTGGGTATAGATAGCGTGTATGTTTCACAGGATTGTCTGAGGTCATCAGTGCAAAGCTCGCAATAAAACCTGAGAAGGAGAACTAAGACTTCAGCAAGTGATGCCTGTTTCCTCCGGTTCTTTGTTTCGCTCTCAGACCGAACCCCTTAGTACGTGCATCACCTCGTCCACTGCTTGTCCCAACCTTGAGTGTCGTGACCTTTCCTTCATACACCTGCTGTTGTGCCGAGATTCCCCTATCCGCCGGTACGATCACTGCCCCCGGTCTCCTTGCTGATCCGAATCCTGTGCCCCCTTACAGGGCTCACTCAAGCCTCACTCCTCAAAGACTTGCTCAACCAGCCCAGCCTTCCCAGGCATGTGCTGTCTTTGAGAATTGTCAGGACTGAGCTCGGGATGCTTTCTTGGCTCATGTCATTGTGCATACAATGCATGTGTTGTACAGATTCATAGCGGTGATAGATAAGCCATAGGGAAAGAAACACTAAACAAGTCAGATCTGGAGACCAGACTCACTTCTTAGCACCCTAGACCAGAAACACAAGGAGGGGGAGGGCCAGGCACTGGTGTCCGTGAGCCTGGCTGGTATGGGACAGTTAGGGAAACAGGCTTCTTGTAGGATAGAGGTGGGTACGAGGCTTTATGCTCCGCATTCGAGGATGCAGTAAACGGAGCCTCCAGCTAGAAATAAACCAATGAAAACAAGACACAGTTTCCATCTCCTACCTGGTGCTAGACTGTGGGCACTAAGAGTTGATGCAATCACCAAATTGCTAGGCGGAAAGAGTGGACACTGGCCAGAAAAGAGTAAAAGACATGTTTTAAAAAACAAAACAAACAAAGAGCTCTCTATGAGAAGTAGACTTGCAAGTAAAAATTCCCTAAGCCACAAGAAACCAAATGTTTAAAATAAGAGCCAGCAAAACCAGGCATAGGAACCGCACCAACAACTCCAGTACCCAAGATGTAGAAGCAGGGGGCTCAGGGAGTTCAAGGCCAGTCTAGGCTATGCAAAACCCTAACTCAAACAAAGAAACAAAAAGCCAAACAAACTAAAAAGACAACCAACAAAATTTTTATAAAAAGAAAAATCAAATAAACAAAACAGTGCATACATTTGTTATGGGTTAAACTAAATTTATATAATAACGTAAGAATGATCAAAATAAGTCTGTCTGTTCTTGACATGAGAGAAAGACACAGACAAGAATGAGAAAGTAGTGATGTCTTTCGAAGGATGTAAGTGTTAAAACAAGACTGGGTGGGTGTGAAAAAACATATATGGTGTCTGCAGAGCAAGAATGAACTTTAAACTAGAACCTCAATGAGAGCTTGGTGAGTTGAGCATGATTCCCCTGGTGGGAAAGGCTTCCCTAGTTGGAAAAGAGTAGTGTGGAAATCCTATCCTAGCCTCCTCCTCATGACAAAGCTAGAGGTCATTACAGATTACGAAGACAAGACATAATAATGTTGGCCAGAGAAAATGGGCAAGTGGCCATGAAACAGTACCATTGGCAGTGAAGGCAGCAGCAGTAGGGGACAACAGATAAGGACCTCGCAAGTGCTGAGAAAAAGTACGATCAACTACCTAGAACTTTATATACAACACAAATGTCACTCAGGAGGGAAGTTGACTGCTGTCCACCATGGCAAATATATACATAGTTCATGCTAAATTCTTACTGCTTAACAGACAGCCCTACTTGGCTTTAACAATATAATGTCTGTGGTGGGGGTGAGAGAGGGAGACAGAGAGAGAGACAGACAGAGAGAGAGAGAGACAGAGAGAGAGAGAAAGAGAGAGAGAGAGAGAGAGAGAGAGAGAGAGAGAGAGAGAGAGGAGAATTTCAAATGCACAAAGAAGAGCTAGAAGATTTAACCAACTCTATTCAATCTAAGTAAAATCCCATCAACACAAATAGAGCATCAAAAAGGATGGACCTGCAGCTAAGCCAGAGATGCCAGGAGAGAGAGGGAAGAGGCAACCCATCACATTGGTACCATATATGTAGAACCACCCAATGGCTGTTTTATTAGACTGTGCAGCTGACTGTGCTCATGCATTTGGAGGCCAGAGGTCAATGTAGAGTCTTCCTCCATCACTCTCCACCTTATTTTTTGAGACAGGCTTTGTCCCTGGACCTGGAGCTTGCCCATTCAATCAGTCAGTCTGTCTGGTGAGGCCACTACTGTGGTTACAGCAATGGCCACTGTGCCTGGCGTTTTTATGTGGGTTCTGGGGATCACACTGGGGTTCTCACACTTTCCGGCCAAGCACCTTATCAAGTCTGAGTCATCTCTCAACCCAGGATTTTTTAAATGCTTTTTTTAAAAAAAAAAGTCTGACTCCAGATAACAGTGGTGAGGATTAGGGGCATCTCCAGGCTGCAGCTAAAGCTTTATTTACTCTGGGAACAAGATAATAGCACTTAATAACTTTAAGCCTTCTATCCATAAAACCACGTGGAAAGATGAATGCGGTATAGAAGATATGCACACCCAACAAGCAGTAAGCTAAAGAGCAGACGTGTGTTACCCCACAAGAACAGTAGAGAAAGAATCAGAATAGCAAATGACAGAAAATCAGAACCCTGCATTAACCCAGCAGGACAATCTAAAATAAACAAACTTTAAACAAGCAAAAGCGAGCACTGGCAACAGAGATGATCTTAAGCAGCTGAGCTGTGGCACGTGGATTGGACCTCTCACCCACAGAAACACTTTCTCCACACTCTCTGCATACTTAGAACTGACCACAAAGAAGAGTGAAATCTCAACAGATCTCTAAGGTTAAAACTGAGCAAATGGTACTCTCGGGATAATAAAAAAGAGAGCGTTTGAATGAAATTCTTAGTTTATAAGGCCTTTAGAAAATAAATATTACTCATTCCATTTAAGAATCAGAAAAAAAAAATAGGTGGATTTGATCAAAGCATGTTCATTCATGTATGAAATTTTCAAGCAATAAATAGAAAAATAAGTTTGTAAAAACGATTACAAAAAGCAAACAAAGTCAGAGAGAATAAAATAAATGAAAGAGTAAAGCTTAATGAAATCAACATAGTGGTACACTCATTTAATCCCAGGGCTCTGGAGGCAGAAGCAGGTGGCGCTCTGTGAGTTTGAGGCCAGCCTGGCCTACAAAGAGTTCTAAGCCAAACACGACTACATAGTGAGACCCTACTGTAAGAAAATAATGCAGTGAATAGAAAGACGCAGTAACAGTAACCTACAAAACCAAAACCTAGTTCTGTAGAATGGCTACTAAAATAGAATTTAACAAAGATCAGCACAAAGGGAAAAAATGAGGCTAAGGATTCACAGAGGAGATTTAGTCAGAAATGGTGATTTTAAACTTGAAGTTTAGTTGAAATCATTTCCTAGAAAAATACAAATTAGAAAAATTATTCCAAAGCCCTGAATAAACAATGAACATCAGGGAAAAAAATAATCAAATCCACCTCTCCCCCAAGAGAAACAGCAAGCCCACAGCATTTTGCCCTCAAGTTTGCTCTAAATCTCCAAAGGTGACACACGCAAACCATTTTGGAAAACCAAAATGAACAAAAGGGATTGGTTAACTCCTAAAGCCAAAGAGAAGACAATGCTAAAAAGAAAAAGAAAAAAAGAATTGAAGGGCAGGCTCAAGCATGCTCAGAAATACAAAGTCCCCGATGGACTCTGGTCGTACAGAGAATACACAGTGCATTGTGATCAAATGGGACCAGCCTTGGGGTCTGGATTGGAAAGGCAGACACTCAGAGCCTGGGATGGTGTTCTCTGAAAGGCAGTGCATATTTTTACTAAAATCCTCATTAAAACTCACCACCAATGTGGTCAACATCATGATAAACAGACCAAAACTCTACCCTGACACGGGAGTGTGGAGATTCGATGACTCGCATGCGATCTCGGTGGGAGCCTGGTGAAAGCCAGGCTTTGGTCAGCTGTGTGCTGTTACCTAGGATGTCCATATCAGGGGGACCTAAGGGAGGTGTGCAGGGACCCATCTCGGTGCCTCTGCGATGTCCAGAACGATCCCAGACCACAGGACAGAGATGATGGAAAGACAGGACAGTATTCCCTAAGACCCAGAGGCAGATGAGACCTAGGCATCCATGCTCAGCTCCAAGTGGCTATAGCAGTGTGACAGTCACTTTTGCCTTCCAAGGAGGTCGTTAGTGCAAGCTGAGTTATGGGGAAGGAACTGAAGTCACAAGTAGCTTAAGAGGTTGTGTGCTGCACAAGGAATGGCCACCTGACCAGGGTGGGGTGGGGGGTGGGGGCAGGGCGAGGCCCAAGCCAGAAGCATATGACATGTGACATGAGAGACCAAAGGAGAAGAGCATCCGGCCTGGGAGACTCCAGTGTGAGGAAGGTGGGGAGGAGCTGAGACTCCACACAGGGCATCGGGCAGGCCTCTTGAGTGGGTAGTCAGTGCCTGCCGGCCAAGAGACTGTGAGAGGAGACTCTTGAGGAAAAAAGACCAAATCCACAGTTTCCAATCACAGCAAGCTGTATTCGGTGGGGGCACACTGGAGCTGATCAGCTGGCTCCTGCTGGCCCACAGTGAAGGTGAGGAGCCAGGCTAGGGATCTACATCATGTAAATGGGGTCACAAGGTTAACTAGGTTGAAAAACATGTTCTGCCGTTTACATCAGATCTAAGAAACAGGAACTTACTCTTAATTATAAACAGAAACCTTCACTGGCACAGACAGCCCAGGACAAATAGGAACTTATTCCTTAGCCTGCAAGGCGTATCTTTCTTAACTTACAAGGTGCAGTGTTCCAGTTTGGGTCTCAGAACGGGAAGCTGTGAGCTCAGGATGGGGCCTGGTTTGACTGATGCTTCCAGTGGATGCTGTAAAAAATCTTCTGGCTGACCATGCACACAGAAAACCAACACTCATACTCATATATTCCTGTAATGCAGTGAGCATTATAAGCAGTATGTAGCTGCACCAACATTTATATCATAAAAACACAGAAATTAAAAATTATAAAGAGTGAGGCCAAAAGTGAGTGCAGTTTGGTGAGGTTGAGACAAGCTGCCAAGGACGTATCTCTCAGTGACTTACAGATACAGACTGCTATACATGGCACAGATATGTGCCTGTCCCTGTCACATGGAGCTCTGTTTTCTGATGAGGGAACTGCCCAGCCTCCCAGGGTCCCTGGCCTGGCATTGGTACCCCCAGCTCTCCCTCTCCCTCTCCTCCCTGCAGTGGTGAGAATCCTGCTACTGGGTTCCGGTCTCCTACACGCAGTCCCTTCCACTGACGTTTCTCCCTCCACCTCAGTTCTGACCATGCTCTGGAATCCCTGGATTTTAAGAGCATCATTCTTGAGGTCTTTCTTCCTCCTTTGCTTACGGTCCTGGGTGAGTGGTCCCAGTAGTGACAGGAGACATCACGCATAGCCTTGTCTCTGTGAGCAGAGCCCCAAGGCTTGACCATCCCACCAGATCCTGACCACAGCGGTCACCGCAGCACATGGGGGCTTCCATTCCTTCCTGGATACTTAACCCGGTGCCTTCTGTCGGTTTCCAAAAACAGAAGCCGTGTTGATTATCCAAGTGGTGAATTATCCAGTCTAATGGCATGGAAATTAATAAGACAAAGCCTTGAAGCCTCCATCTGTCTCCACACCATCTACATGGAGATGTTTATCAAGCTAAGAAGCCTGCCATATGTGTAGCATATTGTCCAAAGGAGGGGGAGCATTCTTTCTTTTTCTTTTCTGGAAAATTCTGGCGTTGTATGCAACGTTTTGTCCCGCTTGTTAGTTGGCCTTCTCCTCCTGTCTCAGGTAAATCAAATGGCAGCGTCTTATTTATCTCCATTAGCTGTTTGTAACAATGGTTCCGAGTGGTCCCTGCTTACACAACGTTAAGCCTCATTTTGCTAAGAATTTAATAACATCTTTCAAGTCCAATCTGTTCCTGCATTTTTGCCTCACACTAACATGTTTTAAAATGTCTTTTCGGGAATGATCTACTCAAGTTTCTCTCCTCGTGGCTTTTGTTCAAGTTCCTCTGGTTGTTTGGAGCTCATTTCCCTTCCATTTCCAGTGTTCCTCTGAAAACACAGGCAGTGTTATGCCACCTTGCACATGGCCATGCTTCAGCATATGGTCGCCGCTAAATCACTCATCCCACCCCCATCCCATCAACCCAAGCGACGCATCCTCACCCGTGCCTCCTTTTCAGTGAGTCCAATATCCCCTATGAAGCTCTATCAGTCTCAGCTCCCCCACAGCCGCCCACGAATGCCTGCTTTTCCTTCACCAGCCTATAGATTGATCATGGCCTCATGGACCCCAGACTGAGCACCTGATGGCCAAACGGGTGTTATGAGTAAAGTTGCCAGCGCTTCCGCCCCAAGTCAGAGGAAGCATGGGATGCTGTGCATAGGGACACTGTTGGCTGTCTCACATAAGCACACGTGCATACTGGTGTTTTAAATATAGACAAGTAAAGCACAGAGCGTTACAGAATGCTAACAAAACAATTGCGTCAGCCACCCTCTTCCCACACACTTGATCCTCATGGCAAAGGCATCGTACGGGCATATTTTCATCTACAAGTTAAAGATAGGCAACTTGCAGTTCAGTGTCTTCCGCTCTCTGCTCCCTGCCAAGAGCTGCCATGTGGAGAGTCTTCTTCCCCATTTCTACCATGCATGGCCTCTGAGCTTCTCCCAGCCGCTCCTGTTTCCTGGTCCACCTCCCATGTCTAGGATGTCAAATTTTCCCTCAACTCAGTTCCTATTACATGTTTCCCCTTCCCCATCATTGGTAGTTACCTGTTATCCTTCAAAAGGAAATAAATGCTTTTTAGGACATCAGTGAAAATCTTTGACAATAGAAGCGGAATGTCCTTCATTTAGATCAGCAGTTCTAAACCCATGGGTCGTGACCCTCCTGGGGTCACATATCAGGGATCCTGCATATCAGATACTTACATTACAATTCATAACAGTAACAAAATTATAGTTAGGAAGTAGCAACAAAATAATCTTATGGTTGGGGAATATTAAAGGGCTGCAGCATTAGGAAGGGTGAGAACCACTGATGTAGATTTTTCTCTCATACATCTTCTTCTGTGATATGTGAACCCCTTTATTCATACTTCCTTGCCTCAGGGGAGCCACCACCCTGTCCCCAATGGCCTTGAAGGTCCCCCCACATATGGTCCGCAAGCCTCAGCCATAGCCCACTTCTCCCCGGGTCTTTTTCCTAACATCCAGCCTTACTTTAACATACACTAACTGTCCACTGCACAAGTGCCGTTGCCCCTCCCTATTTTCTATGGTGCCCAACAAAGTCTCCTCCATGCCAGAGATTTCTAATTCCTGTTGCTTGGTTAGTGTCATTGTAAGTTTGAAGTCAGGCAGAAAGCTTGCTCTTAGGAATGAAGGCTGTCTGCTCTCTCCAGTCTGTCTGCAGGCATGTGAGAAATTCACTGTCATAGACCGTGGTCCTATGTGAGGGGCCTCATCTGATTAGAGGATTCTTGATGGTCCCCCCCTTTTTTTTCTTTGTCTTCTTTCTTTGCTTTTCCATTTTGTCTTGTAGAGACAGAGTCTCGCTCTTCGATGCAGGTTGGCCTGGAACTCCCTATGTAACCTCAGACCCATAGTAACAATCCTCCTGTCTCAACCTCCCAAGCTTGGTAGCACTGACTTGCAAGTATGCACTGTCGTACCTGGCTTCTTTTTCTTCTTTAATGCTGCAGTTTTGCACCTTACATGTCTGCGGCACCTGTAAAGGCTCATCCCCTACCTGTCCACTCTACTTAGGGCTGGTACCTACTTCACGTCCTTTCATCATGTAATTTACACGAGCTTCCAAAGTGTCGCCTGGAGGTTGGTTTTAAATGTATGTAAGTCAGAAGGTCTGTTGTGACTGCCTGTTCTGGCTGGAGAGCTGTGTCTAACAGCTTGCCACGCTTCTCACTAAAATACTGCTCTTAGAGAGACTCAGATCCATACCTCTCTCCTAAGAGTAAAGGGGCAGCACCCCAACATTCTCAGCCCAGCTCCCCAAAGGTGGGAAAAAATCAACCTCTCTGGCTTTTTCTACCTGGCGTGAGTTCTGCCTGTGTCTTGAGTGTTGTCCATGTGTTGGAAAGAGAACATGGAAGGCCAAGCAGCTCCTGCTAACCCTGAGAGCGTTTTAGTCCTCCGAGTGGCCTGTCTCACTGGAAACCTGCATCTGGCCTAGTCACAGCCAGCTGCGTCTCACCTGACTCCTGTGACACACCCAGCATCTTGCTGAGAGGAGATTGTCTCATGAAATGTCTGTGCAGACAATGGCCCTGATGCCGGCTGAGGCAGGAGGGGATGGTTTGGAGCCTCCCCCAGCCCTAGGAAGCCACCTTTCCCTTCCCCAAATTCCTGTTACCTAGAGGTAGCTGGCCCTGCCTTTCTATAGCCAAGGCTGCTTGGGCCTTGTGTCCTCACTGGCCTCCTCCCTTTGCACCAGAGAAAGCAGGACCCACTTCCTCCAGAAGTAGGCATGTCTCAAGGAGCCCGGAGACCCTTTTCCAGAAGCCACAATCACTCCTTCATCCTCCTAACACACTAAGCATGCTATATGCCTTGGTCTCATCTGCACCCTGAACACAAAAGCATGAGCCAAAAGGCCTTCTCCACGTCCATCCAGCCTCACCCCCATCTCTGATAACCTTGTAGAAAACATCATCTTCTCTAGAAAGCTCTCTTTCTTCATTTTCTCCAAGCTTCTCCCATAAAGCCATCAGCAGCCTCCCTGTTCCCGAGTGTTTCTGGTCCTCTCCTGTCACCCTCCCCGGTCTCTCTTCACATCCTCACCCATCCTGAGGTGTCTCTGCTCTCCTTCTGTCCTCTGGCCCACCATGCATCAGCCACTGCCAACCCTCTGTTCCAACCACATCCTTCCTCGTGTCGGTCAGGCACCTGTCTGTTGACCCTCGCTGCTGCCGTGAAGACCCACCGGCCTTCGTCCCTCCTGGCACTTGTCCTTCCCTCTTACTTAAGGAGAACTAAGCCTGCTTTCCGTTTCTCTCTCGGACTCCAGCATGCCCCAGCATCTCCAGGGCTCTCTGTTCTTGACATCTATCTCCCTAAGTAGGCCAAAGCCCACCCCACATTCTCCTTCTTCCTGTCCCCTGTCCTGGCTTCAACACACACCCTGACAGTGTCCTCAGGGCCACACTCCCTCTCCCAGATGCACCTACCCTCCTGTGGTGACGGAGACCAACCATCTCTTTCTGACACTAGACATGTTCATCTGCGCCTGCCATGAGCAAGCTATGTCAGAAACACAGACGGACATATGTGCGCCTTCCAATGTTTGTTTTAGAGTTTGTTGAAGACCAAGTAAACTCACAAGCCACACCAATTTCATTTCCTTTAATCTGCCAAGTACTTTTGAATTTCTTTGGTAGTCCTGTCATTGGCACAGTTGTGTCCTTTTAGTCCAGTCTTAAGTGCTGCTAATAATAATAATGTCCAGGCTGTATACGTGATGATACCTAGACTGCACGAGAGATGACTCAGGTGCCAAGAGAGTCTCCGCAGGTAGTTGTATATGAACAGAAAGACCCAGCCTTGGGCTGTTGAGGTACAGAGCTGGTTCAAGACACTAGGCAGCTTCACGGTGTAGCACTGACTCCAGGTAAGGAGGTGGATCCTAGAGGGATGGCAGTTTAGTGGGCTGGGTCAGTGGTGCCGTGCAGAGCTGACCTGGACGGTAGCAGGTGCCTATCACCTGGGAATCTCACAATGCATATACCAGATAGTCTAACAGCAGCAGTCACACAATGAGCAGTAGGCACCTCCAGCCCTTATTGGTGATGCAGTAGAGGGCTTGCACCATCCTTTGGTCTGCTGTAAACCTGCTTCTACTGATATGGTTTCTACATGCACAAGCATCCACAAGCTACTGATTGAGTGGAAAGTTAATAGGTGGTAACAGTTGGTTCACACGAGTGCGTTATTCATCATGGTTATGCTGGCCACATTGCCGTTCCTTCTCATAAGCATGAGGTCATGTGTCATCGTTTCTACTCAGACGGGAGCAAAATGCTGCTTTATAACTGAGTCATTCTGGACTAGGAACCTCTGACAAGGTTCTGAACAATATGGAGCAATTTACACATGGTCCAGCCTGCCCCCCACCACAGCACCTCAGTTTTGTCATCTCTTCAAAAGGTATTATAGCAGTAGCTACCCATAGGCTGGGAGTTGGTTGTCAGTGTGTAACACTCAGAGGATGCTGGAACATCCCAGGCACAAGCACATCCAGGACACTTTGGTCAAGTCTCTAACTAGCTATAGTCTCTGCTCACAGGCATGTCCCTCTGGGCTGTCTGTGGCCCTCTGAACACTCCTGTCCTTTAAATTTGAAATCCTGCCTTTCCACTGCCCTCCATTTCTCTGTCTTCTCTCTTAGAAATGTCCTGCCTCCTGTTTGTTCCCCGCCAGTGGGACTTCAAGGTCAAGTCAACACCACCCAGGTTCCAGTCAGCTCCCTCTTACACCCCCAAAAGGAAAAGAATCAGAATTATTTCTCGCTCTGTGTTCCTTCCAGCACTCGGGATATGGCTCCAATCAGCACTCCTAATATCACATTGTCATTTCTCTTTGGTGACAGTGACCTTGACAGTGGTGCTCTGGGTCATCCACCTTGCTGTTCTCTAGCTTAGTGAATGGCACACAGCAGGCAGCAAACACACTGCCTAAATATATATTTTTTGTAATCAATTTAGTGAAAATCATGCCCAAAGAAAATATGTGTTACACTGGATTTTCATTATAGTATTATCAGTTTAGAGTATTTATTCTGCCCTGGAAGTTTAAAAACCTATTTCAGATCTTCTCTTAAAAGAATGATTTTGAAAGTAAATCTCTTAAGATTGAAATTCTACATCTCAAAAAAAAAAAAACAGTCATGAAAACTGAAAAATACTCGGTGTTCTTTAGCAGCAACAATTTGATAAACACTTTGGACTTCTATTCATAAGGGGGTGTAAGGAACCCTTATTCTGGAGATGTGTTTGCTGGAACTGGAACCTCCCCTGTACCTCTAGAACAAAACATTTGTTGTACTGGCTTTTCTTTTCTTTTTCTTTTTAATTCCTTGCTCTTTAAACTGTTGTTTAAAATCTTATGTTAATGTGCTGCCAAGTAGAAAAGTGATAGCAAATTCCACAGTGTAGACGGCCCACTCCCCTCCCTCCCTCCCTCACCCGCACACACATAATGATGTGTGTCTCCATCCTCATCAACAGACTTTTGTTCCAGGACTGAAAAAGACAGCCTCCCACTAAACAAATAAGCTGTCCAAAGGGTGTGCTTTTCTCAGGTTTTCCTGCGAATTAGCATGAGCCTCTGCTATCGTATGGAATGTCACACAGACTTTTTTTTTTCCCCTCTCAAGAAAAAAAATGTGCAAAAAGCCAGTCCTGGTTTCTTTTCCAGCCGTGATTCCTCTACCTCTCTCTCTCTCTCTCTCTCTCTCTCTCTCTTTTTTTTTTTCTTCCATATAACTGTTAATTGTTTATTGGGAGAAACCACTCCGTAGCCCACATACTCATGTTTCACAGTTCAGGAACACAGGTCAGAGAGGAACTTCTATGGAGCGCAATCCAGAGAGCTCTCTGCATTCAGAAATCACTTTGCACTCTGAAAGATACCAGCCTTCCTCATCTCTTCAAAATCTTTCATGGAATCATAATTTCTGTAGAAATCAGCATACGCCTTCTTTCTTCGGTCAGCCACGCCAAACTTATAGGAAGCCGCAACTCCCAAGGCCACAATGACTGCTCCCATAAGGTGAATGCCTGGCCAGAAGACCACGCATCTGAGATTTCGGCAACACGCTGGAACTCATCGTGGTGATTACCTCCACACCAATGTCCTTGCCTGGTCTCCGAGAAACGGCCTCCTCTACCTCTCTTTAAGGCAGGGCCAATGTTTATGGACGCCACAAGGAAAAGGCTCTCTTGAAAAAGCACGTCTGCAAGTTGAGCCTGCCCACCCACATTGTCCTTTAGTGAAGAAGAAGAATTTACATTGAGTTGATTTCTCACCTGGACTCACATATTACCAAAGCTGTGTTTTAGAGTGAAATGTGAAATGAGAGCGACATGTAAGAAATTTCTAGGTCTGTTACCTAACACAATGCTGCCTAATAGAGGCTTAAAAGCCACGTGCATGCTTTTGAGCACTTGGCATCTGCCCTGAATATGTCTCGAAGCCCACTGTCTTTCCTCTTTAATTTCAGTTTGTTTGGTTTAATGATAGCTACTAAACATAAATGCCAAATTACGACGACACTTTCCAGCTGCGTGTGGAACTTTATATTTTAAGTACCAATTTGTGAAGAAAGAATGCTTCCAGCTCAGTTCGCATCAGCATTAGAGGTTTCAGCAATTGCCAATTATTTTTCTAAATTACCTATTTTAATTAAGTAAAATATTGTGAACTTAAGATTATGAAGTGTTCAAGCATTATTTCATCTTTAACTAATTAGTAAGAAAAAGGAACTATCACTGGGAACCTTGCAGGGCTATTTGAAGAGTGAAATGCTTCCTCTGTGGCTTCGGGGCCTTCATTTAAGGAAAGCAGTAAAACCCCTTTCTAAGGTCTATTACCTATGGGTCCCTGCCGAGGACAGCCTGAACTCAATGTCGGTTCTAGTGTAATGTAACATGCCTTATATATTAGATGCTCAGGACAGTAATGGTTCATGTGGCCATCTGAGTTTACCCAAGTTCCTCGGGGGGCACTCCCAGAGGGCTAGTGTCTTTGGCCCATCCCCTGAACTAGACCCTGACGGCACCTGCCAACATGGCTGACATCAAAACTCACCTTTGAGATCTCCATCCCTAACTCGACGGGAGGTCAACATCCTACTCCTCACAAGATCCCATCTAGAAATAAGCACAGCCAGGGAAGCCAGCCCCAAAATTCATCTGCAGGAAGGCATCTAGCAGCATCGGCAACTGACTCCGGCAGCACGATTTTTTAAAAAATATCATTCCAATGTAGACCCTGAGAGCGTGACAATGCTGTTTCCAGTTGGAAGTCACGCTGTCTCCCGGCAGCATGCCCCTTGGCATTCCTCCTGGTGATTGTGGCGCGCCATTAGTGCTTAGGGCCTTGTGAGACACAGGTCAGGCGGGGGCTCTGCTGGACTGTGGCAGCGACCGCCAGCATCCGCAGTCTAGTGAAATAAACGTTCGCTCTTGATGAGGTTGTTAGAGATAAAGGAAAAAGAGAAACAGTTTGTGACATTTATGGACACATTTCTACATAGAAGAACTGTGCGTGCTTATATGTTGGCTAGAAACCCTCCATTGTGAGGAAAAGTGTCTTGTTTTTCACTCTCCAGACTGAGGTTTAGCGTTGAGCATAAAATGTAACCAGGAGTCTCTGTGCCTGTGACCACGGCACGTGGGGTTGACAGTCCCTTGTCTGCAGCTGAAAGTTGCCTCAGTCTGGTAAGGAATTCCAGGGTGGGGGAGGAGAGGGCCCTTGATGTCCCGTCTATGCCTTTTACCGCTTGTTTCATTCATCCACGTGACACTCGAAATCCACTCAGAAAATTGTCCTGATGCGTATTTTAACTGAAACGCTACTCTCAGAGTTGTTTTCCAATCTATTCAGCAAGCAATTTTAGGTAATATGTTTTAAAATACAAAAGTAATGAATTTTGTCATTGTTCCCAAAGTAATCGTAAGAATTCTTGGAGTTCCTAAAGAGGGACTCTTGTACCTCATTTAGAGCAGCGGCACTTGACGATTTGAAGCATCCAAAATGATATAGGCAAACTGGATGGATGGCCCAATTACATGCAATGGAAGTCAATAAAGATAAACGCAAGCTACTGTCTTGAGCAGTAATAATCCCGTAAATAAAAGATAAGAAAGAAAACCAATTAGACTTTGGCATGATAAAAAGACAAAGAGGTTTTGATGAGTGAAAACTGAGTACAGTCAGGGAAAATAGCTGGTCGTTTTGTGGCTTAGCAACACAGCTGCTCCTGAGTGTAAGATGCATGAGTTCTCCCATCCTCACACTGCAAGTCCTCAGCTGCCCCATGGGGCTATGCAGGCCATACACATCCTGGACAGATGACACGAGTGATTCCGAGCAACAGTCAGAAGATGACACAAGCCCTGGGCAGGGAGACAGTGTGATTCTGCAGCCAATGGTACTGTGTCTCCAAAAGGAAATGGGCATTTGAGAGTGCATACAGAGGGGACATCTGTATTGCTGGTGACTCCACCATGTCCTCTCTGGGATGCCTGGAACCAGAACGAACTAAATGGCAGCACCTTCAGCAGTCAGCCCTGGCACAGCCTTCTTTGGGCAGCCTTGTGCAAGGAGAAGGGCCAGAGGGAAACCATGGCCGGCAGGATGGCATTGTGGCAGAAGCTTCTTTAGGGTCTGTGTGGTCATTCCCTCCCCAGGGTCATGGTGGGGACATTGAGAAAGATATCAACAGCTAAGCATTGAGCTGAAATACCACATCTGTTCAGGCAGCTCAGAGCGGTGTTCTGCGGGCTCCTCTGGAAAGCTTGGGGGACCCCCACCTCCTTGCAACATGTCACACTTAGGCCATCAGAGCAACTTTTGTGCCAGAACTAACCCAGCCGCAGTGACTCGCCTTGCAAGTGTAGACAAGCTGTCTACTGCCGAACTATAGCTTCAGCGCTTGCTATTTATTCTTAGCTTACAGTTAGTAGTCCACCTGTACTTTACATGTCAACCACAGCAGTAAGTAAACACATACCTTCCATGGCCATGACCCATGTTGTAACAGTCCTACATGTGACATGCTACAAGAAGCCAGGTTCATGGATGTTCTTAGGTGACCTAGAAGAAGCTCCTATGCACGCGCTGATTCACAAGACTTTTCCATCGTCTCCCACTCCTCCCTCCACTGCGATGCCCTGGTCCTGTGACTCCTCGGCACTGAGTTGTCTCCATCCAAGGTCTTCCTCCCCAAGCATTTCAGTTGGTTTTCTATTATTGTCTAACAAACTTACAAAGCAAATGACCTCAAACAGAAGCCTGTGATATCCTTGGACTCTGGAGCCCAGCTGCCCAGTGCAGGCCTGAGCGCATTAGAGTCACAGGCCTGCAGAATTGGCCTCATTTCCAAAACCCTGTGAAATGACAAACATCCTTGGCTCTCCTATCATCCGTTCCCCGAGCTAGCCCTTTCACTTCAGCTGGCCTCGGGGGCATCCTTCAGATCCTCCATTTTAAGGCCCACAGTTAATTACATTAGATCTTTCTAGAAGACCAGAGGCTCTCAGCATCTCAAAGCCAAGATGTACAAAGGAATGTAGTCGCCTTTGCCACATATACGCCACACTCATGGACTCTAGGAATTAGGCTAGGGGCTTGCTGGTAGAGGACAGGAAACAATCTTCCTGGCAACATGTTCCTGGAATGCTCTTTCTGAAATAAATCCCTCTGCTTTTATTTTACTGTCCTCTATCTACAGACTGGCATTGAGAGGTCCCCACCCTCTGTGTCACAGCCTAGAGCACCACAGTGACACCATGACACCGGCTATAACCTACTAGGTAACTTTGCCTCCTCTGTCTTTTTCATCCACTTCACTGGAGGTGGGCCGGCACCCTCTCTGCTCTGGTGCCACCTCTACCTGTCTGTCCGCGTCTCACTCTTGTGTCTTCTACATGTCATTGCACCGGATTGGTCCACTCGGGCGGGGTCCCTCCCACTGGACGGCAAGCGCTGAAGAACAGTCCGGACCCTGACTGAGCCCCCCATCTTTGTAGTAGTTGCTACAAATGTCAGTTCTCAATGAAGGAGGGACTGCACAATACGGAGGCACTGTCCTGACAAGGGTGCCCCCACCCCTCCTCCAGCAGTGCTGAGCTGCCATCTGAAAGCTCCGTAAACTACCATCTCTCCTAATGAAGAGGAAAGATGCAGGCCAGCTCTTTACTTATGCAGGCCTCTAGATAATGCAACAAAACCACAGGCCTCAGCTTGGGGCATCCCATCAGTCCCTGTGTTCTGTCACTCATGGTTTGGGCCCCTTTGCATTTTGTCACGTCAGCTCTTCCCGAGTGTCAAATGACGCGTGGAAATGGGACCAGTGGAGTTGAATTTGCTCCTTGGTTGACAACTAATGAACATTAGCAGACAAACAGACTCACCTAAGAGCTCACGGAAACAATTACAGTTTCTAGAAAAGGGCTGGACAAAACATTGTGTTCACAACTATACCTTTAATGGATACCATTGTCTGGGTCCCACCCCTGTACACAGCAGTATCTGTAAACCCCTCACCACAGCAGGGTGAGGCAGCTGCTGTGTGGGAGCAGCTACAGTGGAGAATTACAGACATCCTGGGGAACCAGTCAGAGGGAGGGTTTCAGTAACTGCCTGCCTGGCTGCCCTGGTTGGCTAAGCCCCTTCCACCCTTCATTACTTGTGCCTTCCTACCGGAAGGAGCTGTTTGAGCCCACAAACCCTTAAAGATCAAAGCCTCCATTTTTATGCAAATTGCCAAGAGCCATAAACCCTGAGAGAGAGAGGAGTCGGGAATATAAATTACAGCTGGAAGTGTGTGAGTGAAAGGTACAGGAAGCCTGTTGGTTATTCAGAATTTAAACTCCTGGCAATGACAACTCTTTAAGCTTGTGTTTTAAATTGCTGCTAAATGAGGAGAGGCCGCAGCAACACGTGACCCCGAATCTCTCTGCGTGCCTAAGACATCATAGTATTAAGGCGACTTAAACATGGACTTCCGAATTACATCTTATTAGGAAGCAGTGCCACCTGGGGGTGCAGGCACTGGTGGAGGGCAGCAGACATAGCCTTGGGGATGAAAGCAGGAACCTGACTCTGTGTTTAGCTTATACCAAGGCAATGGATCTACCCAAGAAACCAACCCAGCTCCTCCGACCCTTGCTTGAGGGCCAAGCATCTCATGGCAAAGATGCCACTGAAAATGCCATGAGTCTAGGCCTTGGAGAACAGAGAACTGACCTCTGTGTGACCTCAGGAGATCCAGTGAACATCTCTGAACCTCTTTAGTTATTGTGTGCTGTGGTGAGGGGCTCATGGTAGATTTTTTGTTGTTGTTGCCTCTGTGTGCTTGTATGCTATGTGTGTTCGTGTGTGTGTGAATCCCAGTGTGGGCCTCAGAGGACAACCTCATGTGTCTGCTGTCACCTGCACTTTTGTTTGAGACCATGCCTTCTTGTTTGCCACTATATTCAGCAAGCTAGTTGGCTAACCAGCTCTCATGGTGTCCTGTGGTGTCCCGTGTTGTGTCCATCCCTCCACCGTCCGGCCCCCCCCCCCCCCCCTCCCTCTCACACACACACGCCTACCGTCTTGCTGAGGCCTCAGGAAGAAGCTGCCATACTCAGCCCTTCGCACCTCTGTGGCTACTGCTCTTCCCACTGAGCTGTCTCCCCAGCCCAGGACACACTTTTCTAAGGGCTTTAACCTTAATGTCTCTCTGGCATTTGGGTGGGGTTTTAAAGGCCATTATTTTCTCTATGGAAAATTAAGAACTCGATGTAGCCAAAGGAGAATCTGCTGCCCCTTATTGTAATCACGTCTATATTGTTTTTAGAGAAGACTGTTGCATGTCCGGGGAAAGAGTTCAGACCCAGGCCATGGGAAGACCCCAGCCCTTCCTCTACAGGGCCTCCCTCACTGCTCTCTCACTTGCTCGCTCACTTGCTCGGCTCAGCCTTGTGGTCAGTGTCTAACACCTTCGGTTAAAGCATTGTGTTGCGTTCCTTCCATGAATTATCTTATTTGCTTTTGTAAGGTCAACGGTGACACTGATCAAATTATCCAGCCTCCCTCGGTTTTTCTGCAAAACCAAGAGTATTAACTGTTCTCTGCAGCGGCTTCATCAGCAATATTCTCACTGCATGCTCAAGTGTGTGGAAGGGTGCCAGAGACTGAAACCTTGGGGTTTTCCTGGCAGTACTGAGTAATTCCCTCCCTCTCCTGGTGGCTCCATCCCTGCCCAAGTCTATCACAGAGCTTTCTACTCTGCCTTTCCCCGTCCCCCCTCAGAGACAGCCCTGCTTGGTCCTGCGTGGTGTTTGTGGGGCCTTTATATGTCTTTAATTATTTCTCATGGCAGCTGCGTCTAAGAACCCTCATTAGATTAAGAGACACAGATAAAGGGATCACTGTGCCTTGTCATCGCCAGGACTTAGCAGCACTGCAATCTGACATTGACAGCATCACTGCTTCCGTAAAATGTATTAAAGATTCTGCAGCCATTTTAATAAGCAGGAAACTATCGTGAAAATATATCTGTTCATAACAAAGATCCATCTCCTTCAAGACGGTCCAGACCAAAGAATAGCATCCCGCTCAGCATACAGTCTGCATCTGCATCGCCTTGTCGACTGTGTCTAAGATATTTAATTTACCACAGAACAAGCACAAATATACTTGTCTTCATTTTCATACAGTTTCACAAGTCACCAGGACTTAAAAGAATGGAGGTCTTGACCTGCAGGTGAATAATTTTTTTTTTGTTCTACTTCGTATACTGTACTCATGGAAATACCTTGATTAATTAGTAAATGGCAATGCTTTGTCCTTAGTTTTAACAAAATAGCTGTTTTTAGAAGCTTGGATTGCCACACACACTGTATTGACATCACACAGTACAGTTGGGCTTTTTAATGATTAAGTTAACAGTTATTTTGCCCATAACTCAATTCTCCCTCCAGTTTTCCAACCCCATTTCAGAGTCACTGATCCTTAAAACTGCTGGGGAGAATCTAGGGACTCAGCTTCATTCCCCCCACCCCACCCCACACTGCCCCCCTCCTTGGAGGCATTCCCACCACAACCCCTGCTCTATTTCCCTCCCTCCCCTCACTGATCACCTGAGCACTCTGCCAGGCCTCATCTTCCTGGAGACCATCTTGTTTCCTCCCCAGAGCTCTGTGCAGATGAGGTCACGAGTGGGAGCCAGGCTTACAGCTGCAGACAATCCCAGTGGGGCCCTGAGGGTGGGCCTTGCAGAGCAGCCAGGCCTCAGAGCCAGCAGCATACGCTCTGTTTTCCTCGTGATGTCTCTGGGCTCCGAGTCATCCAGACTTTGTTCTGACTCTTCTCACCCTACTTCCTTTGTCCCTGTGTTGGGTCAGAATTTCTCCCACCCAAGAAGTCACACTTTCCATTTCTTCTACTCATGCTATAGTAGCACCCCCTTTTCAATGATTTCTTCTAATGTTTAAGATTATAATATAATCGCATAATCCCCTGTCCCTTTCCTCCCTCCAAACCCTCCCATATACCCCTGCTTGCTCTCTTTTTCATTAACTATTGTTCCATATGTGTATATGTATATATGTGTTATACACGTATATATATATGTGTATATATACATGTATACATATATATACATATGTTCCTAAATATAACCTGCTTACCATGTAATGTTACTTATATGTATATTTTCAGGAGTGACCATTTGGTATTGGATAACCAACTGGTAGGTTCTTCCCTAGGGAAGACTACGTCTCCAGCTCTCAGAGATCCTTAGTTACCTGCAGTTCTTCCTCTAGGCTTGAGGCCTCCTGAGCTCCGCCCCGCCCCCACCCAGTCCACGTGTCTATCCTTGTCATCCCTGTCCAGCTCAGGATTAGGCAGCCATGTTGGTGAGAATGAGTGCAGTTAGGAGACGCGATCTCACAGGAAACGCCCAGATCCTCTGGCTCTTACAGACTTCCCACCCCCTCTTCCTCACACACAGGAGAGATTTATAGACGTATCCATTGGATCTGGACTCCATAACTCTGAGATTTGATTGGTTGTAGTTTCCTGTAATGGTCTCTCTTTGTTGCAATGAGACATTCCCTTGATAGGCAAGAGGATTACACTTACCTGTGGGTATAAGTAGGATTATTTAGAATATAATTAGGAAATATGCTAGTTTAGTCTCTTTTTAGACTTTTTTAGATTTATCACCTTCTATTTTTCATGCAGTGGCTGTACTGTTTCTGGTTTCTGGTTGATTTTTTTTTTTTTTTTTTTTTTTTTGTGACATATTTTCCAGTTGATGCACTCCTTTGTGGAACACTGCCTGTTGGGATATACAAATTCCTTCCTATGGGTCTATGTTTGTAACCAGTTAACCAACAACAGTTTCACAGTCTGTGTTTTGCATGTATGTGTGTATTTGGTAGATTTGCATAAATACATCTTAAACATACACATACAAATACAATACACAATACCACCTTAAAAATCGTATTCATTAAAATAGACCATTCACCTTAGTGTCTGCCCTGGCACGTCAATGCCCTCACGGCTAAGAGGCTGGTGAGGAGGATCAGCATCTTACTCTCTGATTCGCCTTGTGTGTCCTCTGACACCAGGTGAGTGAGATGCCTCTGTGACTAATAGCTGCTGCCACCTGCCATCCCAGTAGAGCCATGGAGACTACATGGGACCAGAAACCAAGCGCTGCTGTGTTGGATCTCAGAAAGAAACTAAAACAGTGGACACGTGTTCACTTTGGCCATAACAGTTACAACTCCTCTAACATCAGAGGGGAATTGTAAGTCAGTCAAGATCCTTTGAGTGCACCAGGCTGGATGGACACCTACTGGAGAGCACTTACTCAGGAGGACCAAATCCAAGCCCCTTGAAGGGACGCAGAGCCCCATCAATAGTGAACATGAAACATCTCTCAGTAGTTGGGTATGGGGCCTGATGGAATCTCCACCACATGGGATGGACTAGAAGGAAAGCCGAGGGACACTGGCCAGCTACGGAAGTCCATCCCAGAGAGCCAGGAGATCTACATCTTGGCAGGTCACGACCTACAAAAGGAAGAAGCTAAGGGTGGGTGCTGGAAATCCAACCTAATCCTCAGTGTGGCTCCAGATATATTCCGACCTTCATAGGACCGTGGTTCTCCATCCTAACTGCATGTTGAAGCCACGTCGGAAATAGTCAAAGTTTTGCTGCTGACTTCTGTCCCACTTGTGCAGTCACCCCAATCCCCCCTCAAGTGCCTCCAATAATCCGAGCCACATGCATTGACAACACAACCCTCCAGCTCTTGTTCAGCTTCTGCCATGCCCTCCTCTTCTGCTCACTCTAGTCCCACCGGAGAAGAGACTCCAAGGAGGGGGCAGTGCTGGCCTCCGAAGGTCCGAAGGTCATGCTACCAAGGCTCTCCTACCGCGCAGCACACAGACATTTGGGGATGCCGTCTGAAGCTCTGCCTGTCATGGACATTGGCAAAGCCTCCTGAGCATTGCTAAGGTGCATCCTAGGCTAAGATGCAGGCAGCAGGACCGAGGCCAGGCAAGGTGCCCGGGGCCAGACCCCAGTGCGGGCCAGAGTCAGACAGGAGTCAAGGTTCTATCTAGGCAGGGCCTCTAACACCAACACTGAAACAAGAATGTCAAAAGCGATGGAGATCGAGACTCAAGAGCCAGCAGGTGGGCCGCACACAGAGCCAGAACTGCAGCAGGAAGAGCCCCTGGGCCTACGTTATAGTCACCAGACTCAGCTGTGACCAAGTTTCCCTAAGATGTGAGCGCAACACTGGCCACGTGCAGCACTTCAGTGACTCAAACAAGGGATGTGAGGGATGAGGACCCTGTTTCCTTCCTGTGGAACAACTGGGTCTGTCCTGGGTGCATACACCTCTGTGTGGCCAGCAGTCCCCGCCCAGCGGTTTCCAGCCATTCTCACTTCTTCTTACAACCCTACCACTTTCTCCCAGGCTCCAGTCTGCAGTGAGTGCTAAAGGATGGGGCTTTCAGCAGTATAAAGGCATTACTGTGTGCTTTTTGGTTGCTATCATACTGGGCTCCACTTTTGCATTTATAAACTTAGACCTGAATAGTGCAAAGGAATTCTAGTATCACAGAACATGTTAAGTTTTGTAAGAGAGTGTATACCAAAATAGATGTGGGCCTTCAGCTTGAATTCCCTTTGGTGTAAGCAGTAACTTTTATTGTAAAATACAAAAGTTGGTAAATAATTACAAAACTAAATTTTCAAAGGGAAAAAGAATTTATAGCCTGGGCTGTTCTTTGACCCCTCCTCTGCCATGTCTCAGTGTTGAGTGGGTGGAGAGACTTATTTTTCAAGAACACCCTTCGCAGAGGAGCAGAAACTGCTTAAGTGGGCTCCGTCTCCTTCTCCTGTCCTCATGCCTAATTGTAAATTTTCAGACTTCAATACAAAACAAAAACCTTAGGTTAAAAAAAAAAAAGTATTAAAGAGGGGGAAAAAAACATATGAAACACACATTTATAAAAATACTTAAGGCCATACTGCGAGAGAGTAATCAGGAGGCAAAAATCAGTTCGCAGTGGCAAAGCAGCTTTTGCTTCCGTCCGTCTTGCTCCATAGTAACCTTCCTCCTCGAATGTGTCCAAATGTCTGAATCAAGTGTCTTGTCAAGCTTTACACAGCTCTGGCCCCGTTCCTTCTGCTGTTTTGTCTCCTGCACCAGTGAAGGACTGTCCCCACCACCTTAGACTCCCTCAGCCCGCATCTCACTGCCCAGTGTGACTCTGCCTTGACTCCCAGTCATGCCTCTGAATCCAGACCCCAGTCTCTGGGCCCCAGGGGTGAGGGCAGGTGTCCCAGCTGCCTGTGTGGGTTAGAGATGCACAAAGGGCAGAGAGCAAAGCTGCCTTAGAGTTCCCAGGACCAGTCGTCTCCACGGGCTGTCGAGACTGAACTACAAAACCCACAGTTAACAAATACCACAGGGGTCAGTATTGCTGGTCCTCTGGTTTGCATTGGACTCCTGTCTTGCATGATGTCAGGCCCATAGGAAACTAGAGTGCGCCTCCCTTTACACTGACTGAGCTCAAGATATCCATCCTGCTTTACACAGAGCTTTAGGGTGACTTGACAGGGTCAAGTGTGCTCAGGGCAAGGACATAAACCTAGAGTGCTGGATAGGGTTTGTAACTATGAGTCTTAACAGGAGCTGGGCAACAGCCAGCATATGTTAAGCCTCTTTTGGGCGCCCAACACATGCTAGGGTCCCTATTGTCATCAAAGTAAGGAGTCCCCGCCCCTAACTCCAAGGCCAACAGCCTACCAGGAGCCAACTGTGTCTATAAAATGCCTGGTGGAGGGAAGCTCTGAAGAGTGGCTCAGACTTCTAGAGATGCGCACTGTCGGCCCTGGATGGGGACAGCTGAGAAAAGACACAGAGACAAGGATGGCGTGGCCTTGCTCAGAAGCACTGGCTCCATAGACGCCGCATGTGGGCAGAAACCCTTACTAGGCACTGAGGGGAGGAGAAAGAAGAGCCACCGGGAACGGCAGGAGAGCTTGGTGGAAGCAGGGACTCACACCAAGGTCTGCTGACGAGCAGCTGACAGCAAGCAAGTCACTGTGTTCATTCAGTCACTCGCCATATATACCAGTTGCTTATAGCAGCACTGAGCTCCAGAAACACAGCCTGAAAAAGCCAAAGCCTCACCCTTAAGGAAGCTACTTTCCCATATGGGAAAACATACCAGGACTCCAAAACCCTGCATTCTTAACACTTGTTAGGGAGAGCACTGAAGACTTAGCTAAGGGAAGAGGATGAGGAACAGCATGTCCAGTCCAGGTGACCCTGAGGAATTCAGAGTTCAGAGTTCAGAGTTCAGGTATCAAGGTGATGGTTGCTGTGATAAAACACCATAACCAAACCAACTTGCGGGGTGAGGGGAAGGGTTTATTTGGCTTATACTTACACATCACGGTCCATCATCGAAGACAGGAACTCAAGCAGGACCCTGGAGGCAGGAGTTTATGCTGAGGCCATGGAGGAATGTCGCTTGCTGGCTTAAGCCCTATGGCTTGCTCAGGTGCCTTTCTTATAGACCCCAGGACCACCAGGCCAGGGATGGCACCACCCACAGTGGGCTGGGCTCTTCCCACATCAATCACATTTTTTAAAATTCCCTACAGGCTTGCCTGCAGCCCCATCTTAGGAAGGCATTTTCTCAGTTGGCATTGCCTCCCCTCAGAAGACTCTAGCTTGTGTCAAGTTGGCATAAAGTTGGCCATCACAGCATAGGAAAGCCCAGCTAATGGGAAAGTCAGGTGGGGCCATCACTGGGGAGCCCCGGAGAGTGGGTGGGAAGTGCTAGGAAACCACAGGACAGCAGGACAGCAGAGGAGAGGATGTGGGAGAGGGTGACGGCGTGCCAGGGCGTCAGCAGCCCCATCCGCTGACTTTCACACACCCTGCCAAGTCCAGGATGCACTGGGGAGGGAGGGGCTACTCCAGTACAGTACAGTTTTATTATTTGATGGTTTTTACTGGTTTTGCTAAAAAGAAAAAAGAAGAAAGAAAGAAAGAAAGAAAGAAAGAAAGAAAGAAAGAAAGAAAGAAAGAAAGAAAGAAAGAAAAAACTTTAATTCAATAGAAACACAAACTGAATGTAAAAGAAATGCCTGTGTGGGTAACACCGCGGCGCGTAGTGGAGGCTGGAGTGGGTCCCGAGGCATCCCTGCTCTACAGGCATGTGAGAGCGTTTTGTGTCGATTTCCTCAGCATCTGCCAGGGCAACAGTGGCTCTGTCTTCTCCTCGCTGTGCTCTCTGACTGCTTTTCTTGTTCCATTTGCCCTGCACAACAACAACAACGACAACAACAACAATGTAGATTAGAATCACCCCTGTATCTCAGCATCAGTGAGAGGATTATTTAGTTAATTGGTATATTGATATCCCCAAACTGTTCACTGTGCCAAGTTATTAAGAACAGGCAGGCGAGGGGCAGATTAAACTTTGGATCACCTGTTCCTTCGGGCAAAACACATCAAGCAAATTGACTGCAACCAAATGTCATATTATTTACATGGCGTGCACAATTTATTCTCTAAAAATGTGCTCTCGACAAAAGATGTGAGTTTGCTCTTAAGCATATAATGGGCCCCACTTAATAGCAAACCTCTCTTACGTGCCTTCTCTATAATTAAATCATATGGAAAAATGTCACAAAGCAAAATGAAATGTATTTATTTCAGCCATATCTTCCCACAGTATGACATGAAATCTGAAAAAAGAATCACTAAGCATTTTTCTGCCATCTGTGCTGGTAGGGGATACGTCTCCAAGCCTGTCACTGTAAAATATTCCATTTCGAATTAAGCATAGTCTTCTTATTACTATCTAGTGTCTGGCTGGGTGAGCACAAAATCAGACGGAATTCCTTAACTGACACAATATTTTTCCCTTCTTACTTGTTATTTTGTAGCAAAGCTCGTCTGCCATAATGCCTTTTTACTGAGCTTGCAGGGTGCCAAAAGAGAGACACCATTATGAAATTTCATTTGTTAAAATCTCCATACCTTTTCATCTGAAAAAAAA
>OU015750.1:112532007-112546397 GCA_907169655.1 Acomys percivali
TCATATGTGCAGCTGTCACAGCCTCTGTGCGTTCATATGTGCAGCTGCCACAGCCTCTGTGCGTTCATATGTGCAGCTGCCACAGCCTCTGTGCGTTCGTATGTGCAGCTGCCCTGCTGTGTCTAGACTATACAATTTCCTTGTAGTCATCTACCACCCCGACTCTTACCTCCTTTCTTCTCACTCATCCGCAAAGATGCAGGAGCGTGGGAGGAAGGGTATATCCGGTAGATATGTTCTGTTTGGAGCTGAGAGTTTCTTACTCTCTTTTCTCTGCACCGTGGCCAGTTGTGGATTGCTATGTTAATCACCATCTACTGTAGGGAGACGCTTCTTGGATGAGAGTCGAAGATGCTTGATCTATGACTGTAGTAGTAAGCCGTTAGAAGTCACTTTAGTCCTATGTAAATTTAGTAGAATAATAATAGTAGGCTCTTCCCTAGGACACAGGACTCATCTAACCGTACGCTCTTTGGCTCCAATAGTGTCAGGTATTGGCTTCAGCTTGTGGAGCTAGACTTAAATCCAGTCAGAAAGGGGTTGGTTACTCCCATGGCATCCACGCCAGTGTGCATCAGTGGACATACCGTACCAGGCTGGTCATCGCCGTAACTCGAAAGCTTCACAAATGGGTAAGGTTGATGATGACTTTCTCCCCTGGCAGCATGTATGACACCTTCCTACCCTGTGAAAACTAGCCAGTCGGGGTGAGGCTTCCCCATGTCTTCCTGGTTGGTTTCTCCATGGTCTCTGACTGAAGTAGTGTGATGCCTTCAGCAATAAAATCTTACCGTCAGTTTCTGGAGGGTAACCAACAGCCTTAGAGACATCCTATGAGGTTTGGGCTTCCATAAGAGCTCACAGACCAACAGCTCCAAAAGAAGTATCCCATTCATGACACTGGGCATTTTATTTGTTAACTTGTGTTATCTAATGGGTATATTATTGTCCTATTATGACTGTGTGTGTGTGTGTGTGTGTGTGTGTGTGTGTGTGTGTGTCTGTGTGTGTGTGTGTGTAAGCTTCCACAGTGGTAGGTTTCCATATGATTTTTTTCAAAAGGTTTTTAATGCTATTTATCCCTCCTCATATTCCTTCCTCTACGCCAACCTCACCACCCACCCCACCACCCACCCCACCGCCCACCCCAAAGCCCTTTCCTATGCCAGTGAGTTCAAGGATATTCTGGTCTTTCTCCTCTGTCGTTTGGAGTTGAGTTTTGTGCAAGTTGAGAGATAAGGATTAAAGTCCATTCTTTTACATGTAGCAAGCCACCTGACCCGCAGCATTTGTTGAAGATGCTGTCTTATCTCCAGTATGCATACACCACAATTTCTTCATTCGTTCATCATTTGGTGGGAATTGTGAATGGGGCTACAGTGAAGGTAGGAGTGCAGATGCCTAGTCTACTTCCTTTGGGTAAATTTCTAGCAGTGGAATTCTGGGTCACAGGGTCACTCTATTTTTAAATTCCATGTAGTGTGTGTTTATGTTTATGCGTGCATATGCCGTGGTACAGATGTGGAGGCCAGAGGGCAACTTTTGGGAGTCTATTCTTTCCTTCCATGGGTTCAAACTTAGCCTGTCAGGCTCGAACAAGAGCATTCTCCCGCCAAGGCATCCTGCTGGCCCCATCTGTGATTTGGGGTATGGGGGGGACATCCATAATATTTTCTGCAGTGGTTGACTAATTTGCATTCCCAACAACAGGGTGTAATAATGACAAGTTATTAGCTCCCCGTACACACATTGTCACCAGCTCCTGTTATCCTTAGTCTTCAGCCTTTCTGCCATTAGGTGATCTATCACTGTGGTCTGTGTTCCTGTTTCTCTGATGAATAGGAGGTTGAATAGTCTCTCATTTGCCTTGTGGCCATTTTTTGAGAACTATCAGTTTAAGCCAGTTGCCCATTTGTGAATCGTATTACTATTTTGGGTTATTTGGTTGCCTTTGCCCTTAAATTGAGTTCTGTGCAGATTCTGCACAGCAGCCCTGTGCCACTTTCTTTAAAGCCAGCCCCACCATTTTCCTGGTTACTTTCTGACAATAACAATTCAAGTTAAATTGACTTGTAAACTATTAAATGAGACATAAAACTTAGCTGTTGTCACTAATAATATCATTAAAACTATCGTTCTCTTTCTAGTATTGATCTCAGAGGTTCCCATCTGAACACAGTACTTATTCTTGTGACATTAATTTCACCCATTGATTGTTTCATTTTAATATTCTTTCGTAGCCTGCCTGTGAACTTGATCTCAAATGCTCTCTCTTCCCGATTCAGCCCTCTGTGACTCCAGACCATGGGTCTGCAGCATTGGCACTAGAACTATGATACAGAGAGACAGAGCAGGCACGGCAATGAAAATTATTGAATGGCTTCTTCTGTAAACACTACGCTATCCAAAAAGCAAAAACTGAAAATGACTTTGACCACAGTTGACTTAGCCTATTGCTCTCATCAGGCCTGGCTGTAATTCCTGGTTCTATATCTGAAGCTGAGCTGGGCTTCTCAGTAAGACAAAAGGACACCGCGGGTGTGGAAAGCACAGATCCACCCACCCCCAGGAGCTCCCTCATCCAGCGAGCGCTAGTCTGGCTTGTGCTGTGACCACAGGTCACGGCATTGATACAGATGTAGGGAGTGTCCTATAGGGAGAACACTGGAATTTTGGAAACATTGACTGTTTGCAACTGTGATTTCCTTCTCTGGCTTGTCCTGGGTATTGCACCCATCTCTTCCAGCACAAGAGTGAATCAACTTCTAGTCTGAAAGCTAACTCACTGAGTTTACCAGCTACAAAAAAAATAAAAATTTTAATGTCAATGTTTTAGTGAAGGCTGCCTGAGTGAAAACTGATCCAGTTCAGTAATATGTGCACCGATTTCCTTTTTGTTTGGTAGCACGGAAGAGTCCCTGTGTGGTTAGATATTAACTTTTGTCTATGTGCTCAACTGAGCCTTCTCTCAGCCAAAAGTCATGAGAAGTAAGTAGCATTGGCTTGAATAAAATGTTAATTTCAGTGTTTTTGTTAATTAATAAAGCCTGTGTTCACTGAGCACACCGCACTCCAGATTGTAGTATGATGAAACGAAGTGCTGTATAGGCTCACTTTTGGTCTGTTGTTGCCGTTGCTGTTGTTTTGCTGGGGATGACTTGGCAACACCCTGTCTCTGAACCCCACCCCCAGAGTCACATATTTGGGAATCTGTTCCAAGGATGGAAAAGAAATAAGCTTCCTGAGCCTAGTAAACACAGGGTATCAGAAGCCAAGGAGAAAGCGCCTTTGTAAGCGAAGAGGCCAATGTCTCAGCCGCCAAATAAGGTCAAGGGTCAGGTGTTGAGCAGAGGAGCCAAACAGGAAGGATTCGCACACAGAGTAGTTAGCAAAGAGCCAGTCAGATGTGAACAGCCATGCAGATGGCCGGAGGGAAGCAGGGAAAGTTCTGGGGGGGGACACAGAACTGGCTCCAGTTCCTGCAGCTGTGAACACTGCTCCTAGGGAAGGGAGGCCCAGCCCTTGCCTCCGAGCAGAAATTATCACATGATCACCTGTTTTGATTATCCCAGGTTAGGGGCTGGCAGGTGGGGGTTGGGGGGTAAAAGGACATTTCTAGAATGTGCCTGGGGATCTGGCAAGGAGTTCAGAGGAGATAACATAGTTAGACAAGCCGGCTGGGAAGAAGCCTGAAATAGCTGCCCTGTGTGCTCTGTGTGTGAGAGGGCGTTGGTAATGGAATGCCTCAGACCAGGCCACGGCAGCCACAAAGTGCATGTTCCTGAAGGGCTGGGGGCCCCAAGGGCAAGATCAGCTTGGCTTCTTCTGCCGCCTTCTCTGCCTTGCAGATGGTCTGTCCCTTGTCTCTTAGGTTTACACCCTCACAGCTTTATAAAGACCTGAATCTGACCTATGACCCCGTTTTACCTCTGATCCTTCAGCCTCAGGAAATAGAAGTGAAGGTTTAAGGGTAAATTCCAGAGGGCAGGGACACAGTTCAGCCCCTAAGCGGAAGGGGAAATTGTCGAGTGAGACTGGTGGAAGCGGGCTTGTGGCCCAGGACAGGAAAGCAAGAACATAGCACTATGCCAGTGGTCCAGCTATAAGCCAGTGCTGGGCCAGCTGCGGCAAATGTCAGAGAGCTGGTGAGAATGCCTGTGCTGACTAGAAGCCTTCAGGATGGGAGAGGCTCAGGAGACAGCTCGCCCTTCCCTTAGGGCTCTCCCAGTCAGAACGTACTAGAGAATACGTTGAAATCGTGTGTTCCGTGCCACTCACTCCCACACTGTAAAGCACCAAGGGCTCAAAGTGGCCCTTCTCATTTCTGATTTCCCAACCACTTAGTCAAGCCATGAATGGCTGACCTGAGGACAACTCCCAGTCAGATTTCCCCAGACCAAGGGTCATGTGCCTGCAGTTCTCTCTAAATACCAGTAGATGGCAGCCTCCATCCCCGGCGGGTTGACCCACAGGGATCAGCCCTGACCTTGCCACTCAAGGACAAGTCTTACTCAAACTTGCCTTGGAATCTGGCGCCTGAGGCCATCTCATCTTCTCTGCTAATTTATGCTTGTACCGGGTACCTTAGAAAACAGCTGCGCCGGAGGGAGGTGCATGCCTTTAATCCCAGCGCTTAGGAGGCAGAGACAGGCCAGGAGGATCGCTGTGAGTTCGAGGCCAGACTGGTCTACAAAGTGAGTCTTAAGACAGCCAAGGCTACACAGAGAAATTTGGTTTCAAAAAACCAAAAAATAAATAAGATAAATAGATAGATAGATAGATAGATAGATAGATAGATAGATAGATAGATAGATAGGAATAAAAAGAAAAAGAAAGAAAAGAAAACAGCTGCACAAGATTAAAAACTAGGACTCCGTTTGGCAACAGAGACTCCCCAGTGCACATCCTTATACCCCTCACCTGACTCTAATGGCCATCAGAATCAGTCTCTCACCAACATCCCCTGCCTCTGGGTTTGGGTTTGTTTCACTTTCCTCAAGCCAATTATTTTCTTTTACTTCATTTTATTTATTTATTAGGTCAGTTTGCTCCATCCTTGTGATGGCACAACCTGAGTTCTTATCTACAAATGTGTTGGTCTCATTCCCACTCCCCTGGGGCCATGGGCTGCAGGCCGCGCACACCTGAACTGCTCTGTTCCTCCCTCACCTTCCTGGTCCTTCTCACTTTAGACCACCCTTACGAGGAATGCCTTACTGCTTTATAGCCTAAGTCCTAACCCCTAGATCATCAGGTGATGTAGACAGTAAAGACCTTGCAGAAGTCTCAGAAATGAGGCTGGCTGACTGTGAAACGAAAGAGCAAAGACTTTAGAATCAGTTCTCAGCAATACAGCTCAGTTAATGTGGTTTTGATGTTTTTAAGGATTAAAAATTTAGTATCAGCCATAATATTTTAAAGCAAAATATAGTGTGTTGGTGGTTGTACTGAGAATCAATTTGCTTTCAAGTAATACAATTGATGAACTGGCATTAAATATGATTAATAATCCTGGTTCAGTAGCACAAGCCTGCAATTCCAGTACTTGGAGAGGCAGAGGCAGGTGGATCTCTGTGAGTTCAAGGCCAGCCTGGTCTACAAAGCAAGTCCAGGACAGCCAAGGCTACACAGAGAAACCTTGTCTCAAAAAAACAAACAAACAAACAAAAAAAAACAAAAAAAAACAAAACAAAACAAAAAAAACCAAAGGAAAGAAAAATAAGATAAAATGGCGTTAAAATGTGACCCTGGCAGTGAAGACTCTCAAAGATGGGGAAAGAGACTGATCCTTGACAGTGAAGACAGAGAAGTGCAGCTTCATGGAAGAGGTGCTGCCAGTACTGGCTGAAGCTAACTCAGGACAGACACATGAGGAAGAGTTCATCACAGACCCTCTCCACTCTGCTCTTGCTGTGTCTATCTCAGACAGAGGTAGAACTAGTTCAGAGGTGAGGAACTTTCCCAAGGTCTTGCCCTGGTTCTGCAGCAGAGGACGCTGGGTCCTGTCTACCCCAATAGCACACCAGTAATAACATAATTATGGCTTTTCAACTGTGAAAAGGTTCAGAATTAATCTAGAAATATGATATGTTTCTCAAGATGGACTAAGCCCCTTCAGGCCAGCTTTGGCCAGCAGGCAGAGATAAAGCAGTGGATATATATGGGGGGCTAAAGAGGAGACATGCAGATTTCTTCCCGGCGGAGTGTGAGCCTGCGGGCTTGGAGTTCCTCGCTGAACCTAGTCTATACCTAGTCTATACAGATGGGCCCCACCCGTCAGCTCCAAGAACATAAGAAAGTCACCCTGCCCCTTGGGTGTGGGGGCATTTTCAATTACACATACTGCCATGGGTTTATTTTTATATCAAAATAAATAAGAAGCTCATCAACTTAGCACATAGTTAGTGTGCCTGCCATGTGAGGGCCCAGTCTGCCCTTGATCTGCTCCGTAGCCAGGGCTCCAATAAGTATGCAAATTGCATGAGTGTCTTTTAAATATAGTAACTCCCAGGAAATCCTGAGCTTCCACATTTGATTAAGCCATAGTCGTTATTCTAAGACAAGGCATAGGAGTTCTATACGCACTAAAGATTGACAACTAGCTTTCTAAAGTGTCAAGTTTAAAGGCAGCTTTGTAAATTTGCAGTGAACCTTGCACCTCTGCCCTTAGCCCAGAAAGTTCCATGCCCTCAGAGTGGGCTGACCTTCACTTCAGATAAAATTCTCCAAATGGAAGCTACCAAAAATACAGGGAAAATAAACTGGACTTTGTTATTCTGAGTTGCAAGAAGTTCTATTCTGCTTAGAAAGCAGAGTAAAAAGCAAGGTACTTCAGAGAAAGCCTCTTTGACCAGGTCTTGGAGTGACTTTTTAGTTTTGGTTTGGTTTTGGTTTTTATAAGACAGGCAATCTGACCTTGAACTCACAGATATCCACCTGCCTCTGCCTCCCCAAGTGCTGAGATTATAGGAATGCTTCACCATGTCCAGCTGGAGTCACACACACACACATACACACACACGCCACACCACACCACACCACACACACAGACACATACCACACACACACATACACACACATTCACACACACACCACATACACAGACACACAAACAAACACACACACACACACACACACACACACACACACGCTCAACACTTCTGCAACTCTTGTGAGAGCTATTTCTGTTTTGTCTTAGAGGTGGAAATGAGGTGAGTTTTTCCTGGGGAGAAATAGGCAGCACTGTTAACAGGTAAGCTTGACTTCTTGCTGCCTTGTCTAAGTTGGCTCTACACACACAGTAGGCTTTTCATCAGAGGCAGGTAGGCTCCGGATCTGAGAAGAGCTGCACAAGGCTCAGGGCAGGCCGCTGGCAGCTGTGGGATCTCTAGAAAATCCCAATTTATTTACCTCGGTTCCTAATTTGTGAAGCAGTTAGACTTTAACATAATTATAAATTTGACTTGAGTGTTTTAGCTCTAGGAAGCTCTAAAACTCAAGAAACAAAGACGGGAGACTCAAGTTCTCAGACACTTTAATATGTTTTTAACTACAGTGAAAGCGTAGAACTAGAAATTACCACTAATGTGGATTAGTTAGGTAGAACTAGAAATTACTACTAATGTGGATTAGTTAGGTAGAACTAGAAATTACCACTAATGTGGATTAGTTAGGTAGAAATTATGTTTTGCTCTTATGAAGAAAGATTATTAGCATTTAAGTGGGTGAAAAGCAGTTAAGATTAGGACAAAACCCATCATGATAAAATTCATTTAAAAAAATAGGTGCTAGGACATACATAATAAAATCTTAACTATGTGCTGATGAGAAAAAGTGAATACTTGTGATTGTCTTAAACACATGCAAACACTTACATATACATATATATACACATATGCATGCATATATACATATGTACAAATAGCAAAAAAGGCTATTTCTGGATTTGGGGTTTTTTTAAATCTGACTATATAATCCTGAAAGAGATAAGTTATTTTGAAATTAAAAATAATGAATTAGTGCACATTAGATCTAAATTTCTCTACAATTCTGCTATCATTTTTTTAAAATGGCATTTCCCGAAGGCAATTGCTCCTTAGAACATCAGAACCATGTTATCGTACTGAACCGGGCAGGACCACAGATCAGCATCCAGTATCAAAGTTACAGTCGCCCACTTTAGAAGCCATAGTGTGGCCGTTCACCTCAGAGACATGAGTGAGGACATGATGAGGGGGCTACATCCTAACCAAGCAAAGACTGGGGCTGAGGCAGGGGCTGGGGCTCAGTTGTACGGTGGGTACGTACCATCTCCTGGGGAGCTTGAGGTTCAACCCCCAGTACTGCAGCCAGCGGCTTTTCTTTCCTGTCTTCCCCACACACTGCAAATGCATTTTACCTCAAGGCCTCCAAACCAAGTGTATCTTCAGATTCCCAACCCGTCCAGATGGCATGGCTCTCAGGACTATGTGCCAGTGGGACACTTACAATGCAGATGAACTACACAGCGTAATCAAGCAAGAAAATTCAGGATTCAAGAATTCCCCAGCCGCCCAGAGAACCTCTTTCAAGCAACTGTTTCCCTGGAAGTGATTTCTTACAGAAATGCCCTTTCACTGTAACTGTTGTGGGTCCACTCGATTTGCAGTCTGGGACACAGCAGGAGCCAGCAAGTCTGTAGCTGTAGCTGTAGATATGATTCTAAAGCCACAGGCCCTAGACACCTGGACATAGGATAGTTCAGTCATAAGTGAATGTTCCTACTTTTTTTCTGGTACTCAAATGAATGTAGAAACAGTACAGAAGATCGCCGTCTGCTCCAGGGCGTTCAGGCAAAACCATACAGAGCCATTGCTAACGTAAAGGTCACTATTTAAAGGACCATTTTGGCAGAATCTGAGGCTCCTCCGGGACTGGCAAAGCATCACTCTGAGGAATTAATTCATGAACTCCAAGTAAACCTCTCCTAAGAGTTTGCCAGTCTCTCCTCACTCAAGTCTCATTCTAGGTAGCAAGCAACGTGGACCATCAACAACACCCCTGACTGCTGGGCATGCTGCCGCCACATCTTCTATGGGAAACGCTTCCCTGGGCTGCCTTGTCTAATCCTCACAGCAAGCACATGAAGGCGATCACTCTGACCCTTGATATGTGAGGAGAGAAATGACTGTCCCAAGGGCAGCTGGTTAGCAGGAGAGCTGGAGGCAGAGAGCTGGAGCAGCCATCTTCTTGAATACCACATGACCAAATCCTTTGTTTAGTCCCCAGCTCCTCTTTTATCTTTGTTACATGGAATTACCCCAGGCTCTCAGCCTGTTTGCTGACTTGGGAGCGTAGATCTCAGAAAGAGATGCTGGCGTCCTTGGAGGAAGGTGCACCAATTGTACCTTCTGCCTGCTTGAGATCCGTCCCTTCTGAGAAATGGGTTGAGCTGGTGTGATGCAAGCAGTGATCAGCTCCCAGGGTCCTTCTGGGAGGTGCGGGTTGTCATCAGCTTGGATAGGACCAGACAGCTGCTTTTCGGCTCAGCTGCAGAACAAGCCCAGGGTTTAGACACAAAGGATGTGTCCTTGAGCTAATTTGCAGGCAGCAACCACCTTTAAAGTCAGGGCCTGGGAAGAGGCAATCCAAGGACAGTCGCTATCAAGATGCCACCACTCCTTAGGAGTGAGGTCGTGGCCATCATGGTGAGAGGCTCAGAGGCCTCCCAGTAGCCAGAGGCCCATGTAAGCTATGTTGAGAATGAGATGAACCACTGTTGGGGTACATCATAGGGAGCAAGGAAGCACCAAGTGACACAGAGTGTGTCCTTTGCAGGTTAAGCCAGGCTTTCCTGAGACACGGCCCACGATGCTCTCAAATATAAAGGAGCAGTGAGCTACAGGGCAGCTGAGCAGCAGGAAGTAGACCATGCTTCACTCTGCCTTCATGGGCAGATCGGGAGGTCTTCAGTTACAGCACAGCATGCTACCTCAGGGCCAGGGCGGATAAGTGGGCCTTTTAGACCTTGGGTTTCCAAAGTCTGTTGCTGGAATAATTTCTGACATAAACCACAGAGTGTGTCTCTCCTCTCTGGTTCATGGTCCAGGTAAAAAGTCTATTTTCTTTATTTCTGAATAGTTACCTAATTCAGAGGGCAGAGATTTTAAGCCAAAATAGCCTTATGCAAAGAAATAGCAAAACATGATTAGATGACATAAAATTGGTGGGAAAATGTCATTTGTCCCCTTTTTCCAGCCTCTGCTTCCTTTGTTCAGTTCTCAGGAGCACGCAGGCAGCCTCCCTTCTCCCCCAGGCATCCTGCCTTGCCTGCGCTCAGGGGCTGTCAGAGCCAACATGCCATGCTTCTCTTGTCCTGCTTACAGCTGCTTCTGCAAAAAGTGGTGTGATCTCTGGTTGAATTGCAAATATTTCTAAATCAGTGGCACCTTGCCAATTAGTGGAGAGCACAGGTCCGATAGGGAGGCAAAAGGAAGTGCTCACCCACATGGCAGAAAATGTTCAGTCAGAGCCCTGCTTCACTTTTTGTTATTGTTATTTGTTTTGTTTTGTTGACACTTATAAATTATAATTTACAGCATCGGTTCTCAACCTGTGGTCATAGTGGGTTACCTAAGACCATCAGAAAACAGATATTTGCATTGCGATTCATAACCCTAGCGAATTACAGTTATGAAGTGGCAACAAAAAAATTATAGTGTGTGGGGGGGGAGGAGGGGGTCACCACAACATGAGGAACTATTTTAAAAGGTTGCAGTGTTAGGAAGGTTGAGAACTGCTGATTTAGAGGATATTTGTTGAACGGTCACCAGATTACAAGACACGGTGCAGGATAAGAAACGGAAGATAGGAACAAAGGAAGAGAAAAGGAGGGAAGACGGGGGAACCAAGAGGAAGTTCCTGTCCTTAGAGAGCTCACACTACATACAAGCACCAAGAGAGTGGCCCGAGAGAACACTCCCGGAGCCTGGGTGGAAAACGAGAAAGTTCATGATGCACTTCACGCGACTGTAAAATCTGGGCAGGTGGGAGAAACGTATGTTGGACTGTGTAAACAGCGCCTCTGAGCCCACACCACACATTTGGAGCTGAGCCATCTGGTTCCCCATAGTGAGCTGGACAGAAAGGGAGATGACAGTGATGACCCTGCCCTTCATCTTCCGACTTTTGTGCCGGGTTGAGCCATCCTACAGATGAGGCTTAGGACCTAGGACCTGTGAGGACCAGAACTCAAGCCGGTCATCGAGTCTTCAGTTTAGAAGTGACAGATTTCTGTCCCGGATCTTGCACAGCCTTTGTTTCTGCCCGGCTACCATCCCAACTATGGCATGTGATGGTCCCTCCCCCCTTAAAGGTAGGGTCCATCTGTAGTTCTTGCGGACTTTATGGTGGTATCTCTTAAGTCCACTCCTTATATTTGCCAATGATGTGCTGGAAGACGGACAAGTCAGGCTAGGTCTCACAGGCAGGGACTGGCCACGCTGGACCTCATGGTAGCACTTCTTCCCCCCTCAAAGGCCCCCACATGTCACCTGGCAAGCTGACGGTGCTTGTTCCGATCTACCAGCACCTGCTACAGCCTCAGCAGGTTGTCTCCGCCATCAGCCTTGAAACCATTCAACTCACCCATTATTGGATCCGATCCTTTAACCCTTCTGAGCCAGACATAACTCCGCCTGTTGTTTCCCACCTTCTTCTGATCTTCCATCTGACCTACAGTTCTAAGAGATTTAAGCTTTTGCTCAAGATTAAGTTCTCATGGCCCATTTGCTGTGTGCACTTGCTTCTCCAGGGGAAGCAATCAATCACTTGATTGATAATTTCTGAACAATGGAGATAAATACTTTGCATTGGGGAGAGCTCCGCGCTTTAGGTTATCGACAGGTGTATCTGTCAACCTATCATGGTGGTTTTGCTGGATTTCTTTTTTTTTTTTTTTTTTTCACTGCATCTAGCTCTAGTGGCTTTCATTCTCCATGACGGAAATGGGTAAGCGTGGTGAGAGTCTGGAGACACAGCAGGAAATGCTGCTACCGAGTCCCATTGCATTTCTAAGAGGGCTTTAAGCTTCTGCCAAAACAGAACTCCATCCCTTTACATTTGTGAGCAGCTGTGTGGTCCTCGCAGCATATTGGGAACAAAGCATGGTTTCTTTAGGTTGGAAATGTACACAAGAAATCCAATTTTATATTTTTCTAAACAAATTCACAAATTATTAACAAAGATGCCACAAATGATAATAAATATCCACCTCTCATGGAGTGACCATATTCTAAATGCTGTGACTATTTTTATTCGTTGCTATCTTCATTTCATTTTAACCCTTTGAAGACTGGGGCTCTGAGCTACTATGCACCCAGGAGCACTTTGAATGATGAACAACAAGGCCAGCATGTGATCCTAGCTAGGTGGAAGGGGGATCTTTACAACCAGAGATTCACAGCCTCCCTGGGAAGTCAAAGCAGCCCCAAAACCCTTTGGTCACCATGGCGACATCTGTGTGGCCCACAGGAGGCAGGCACTACTCTCAACTTTGTCCCCACCTGTCTGTCCTGCTGCTTTTGCTGCAGCCAGCTCCTTTGACACTCAGTCTCCTGCTGGTCCAAAGCTGGTCACTGACCTCTCTGCCACCATGCACAGACTGTCCCATAATGATGGGTTAAAGAGTCCAGGTTTGCGTGTCTCAGCAAACAGGAAGCCCTTTAGGAAACTTTTACCTATCCCTCTCCCACTCCCCACCTCCAGCATCTCAGGGTCTAGCTGGCCACTTGGGGACAGCAGAGACTCGGGGCAGCGAACTGGAGAGCAGAGGCTGGAGATGAAAGAGCCAATTCTCCATTCTTCTGTGGTCTCCAGAGATGAACACTGTGACCTTGTTCCCAGTCTCCAGCCAGCTGTCCTCCCCCACCTCTGAGAACACTCCACCCCCAGGACGTGTCCCTGGAAATGTATCCTCATGTGTTACGGAGAAGGAATTGGAGATGATTTGCTGGAGATAGAGGGTGAGAAGAAGAGAAAAGAAAATTACAAAAAACAACCACACAGCTTTTTACGAACATTTTTTTTTCAACTAGACAGACGAGTTTTATTATCCATACATTAGCCTAAAATTCAATGTTGATTTTTGTCTTCTCCCCACTAGTTAAAATAGATGTGGTCCTTACTGAACCAAAGTCCTGGCATCCCATAATACGCTGAGTCCCCCTTGTCAGACCAGAAGGGAGAGTTTCCAAGGCCAGGGTGTTGGCACGATTAGGTTGCTGATTCCAGAACTGCATAGACTGTAGGCTCCATTGTGTCCAGCTTGCGGCCCAGAACCCTAAGCTGAGGCCAGTCCAAAGTTTCAGACTGCTTCCTAGAGCTTTTCTGCTGCAAGGGCGCTCTAAAGATTCAGAGCCAATGTCATGTGAATGAGCAATGTTCAGCTCAAATATACTATACAGGAATACTGCAGGGTCCCCTGTGAGCTTGGGGATGCCTGCCATTTCCACCAGCGTGTTACTAATGACTCTCACCCATCTCTAAAATGCCCTTCTCATGAAACTAGAGCATGTGTGAGGTGAGTGAGGAAACCTTGAACTCTCAAAAGCCCCTTAAAGTCCATACTTTACTGTATTCTATCTCTCTGTGAAAATACAAAAAAAAAAAAAAAAAGCCATCTTTGGAATGTTCTCAGAGTCAGCTCAAACAGGGCTGGTGCTGAGGTCACGGTCTCCTTCCAAGGTGCCGATCCCTGGCTGCTCCCCAAGAGTCAGGACACACCCAGGAGAGACTCGCAGTGATGGGCCTGGTGTCTGCCTTCTGCACATACCTCCTCTATAGTCCACAGATGTCACTGAAAGGAAGATGTTCAAAGTATCCGATTAAATTTATTCAATTCAATTCAATTTAGGTAGACTATCTAAAACTCCTATGTGCATATTGAGATAAATATGAGCTACTAATGCCTCATGTTGACACTGCACTCTGTCTTTACTGTATCACCTAGGAGTCACAAGTAACCTTACTGTGAAATGTCTGTCGTAAAGACGGGCTGAAACCAACAGGTCCCCATCAGCTCTCCCACGGCCACAGGAGATCTTCTCTCACTGTTGGTTCAGAATATTTTGCTGTGTCCCAGAGGAGTAGAGGCAAACACTGAAACACTGTGAGACCAGAGGCGGAGAGATTCTACCTGTGACCGGCAGCTAGGGAAGGTTCACAGAAGAGCGTAGAGTTAGAGAAGCTGAGAGGATGCAGCCAGGAAGCAGGAGACTAGTCCCTGGTGCATTCCACAAGAATTAGCCAAAAGAGTGAGGATGGATGAATAAAGACAGAAGACACCTGGGTCGGATGAACAGCTCAGCAGGGCGCTGGCTCGGGGGGGGGGGGGGGGGGGGGGGGGGGGGGGG
>OU015750.1:112552125-112570236 GCA_907169655.1 Acomys percivali
CCCAGTCCTGTGGACCTGCTCTGGGAGGGTTCTCCCACACTGTCCTCACTGTGTCCCAGGCGGTTCCCCCAGTCCTGTGGACCAGCTCTGGGAGGGTTCTCCCACACTCCCCTCCTGCTGTCCCCATCACGTGCGTTCAGGATACCTCTCACTCGCATCCCGGGATGATGAATAGGGATCCCACACATGAGCCCACGGTCCTGCCCTTGAGTGAATCCCTTTACTGCCACATAAATTGAGGTCATCCTCCTGAATACACCCCTAAGTCACACTCCTTCCCTTACAGCACGTCGCCTGCCGAGCCACCCCCACTTTGTCTGCTGGCTTCTTTACTCCCATCTCCTCCTTTCCAAGACTCCCATCAAATGGAATCTTGTACCCCCGAGAAGTGGCCAGATTCCTCCTCAGGGTCCCAGGTCCAGAAGGTTTCCTCAGGGAAGGGTCCTGGCATCACACGCAGTAATCCAGGGTTTGTCTTCCCCAGGGACAGTTGTCTCACTACACAGCATCTACCCAGTGACAGCCATCGTGTGACTGTCCTATCAACCGTCCAGTCTTCACCACTATGGAAAAGAGACTGTGGGAGACAAGGCTTTGACCTCCCAACGTGGTCTCCTATGGAAAAGCAGTTACCGCGTTAGCCTAATAAAACACAAGAGGGTGCTTGTAAAAAATGGCAGAGACAGTTTACGGAACTGGTGGAGTGGTAACTTCGGGAAGTGATTTGCCAGAGAAAGTTCAAGTGGAGATTTATAGCGTGTGTACAAAGCTCCTGTGCATGACCAAAGGAAGTGCCACACCATCTGACAAGCCCCACGTCTAACCTAGTTTCGCTGGAGAGAAATCTGGCCTTCAGTGAGCTGATAAGAAGTCGTGCACTAAGGACAGTAGCTGCGAGGACTGACACAGGCTCAGGCAGCACAGCTCTGCTAGCTGACGGTTAGCCGGTTTGTTACCAATCTTTTAAGAATCACGCACGGAACCATGGGAAACTCAGAGTTACCTGCGCCGGTGACTGGGGCTAATCAAACAATGTTGCAAAGAACAGAGTGAAAGGGCGGTTCCTGTCCTGCTTGTCTTCTCTCTCATACCTGCTCAGTGTCACTGCCAATCATTTGTGTAGCGAGTGCTTTAACAGACTTTTAGTGCGCATACGATGGTCTCTGCCATGTTCCCTTTAGCATGAAATGGCACCGCGTTCTATTTCATTTCCTATTAGGAGATTTTACCTCGTGGTCCCCCAGTAAGCTGACTCCATTTGTGATCTGGGGAGGGAGGGGAGAGGGCTGCTACAAGAAAGGTCTGTGAAAGCGTGTTTGCATGCTGCCGCCAAGCCTCCAGCATCAACAGTCATCTGCTCCTGGTGCCATGAGCCCAGCACCCGTGACTGACAAGGCCTGCATTCACTGTCCCTGTTTATGTAAGTGCGGAGGCCTGGTCACTCCAGGACAGGCTGCTCCTGGCTTCTTGGTTCATGCCTGCACGGTCAGGCTCCCCACGTGGCCTGCCACTTATCTCTGTAGGTTAGATCTGGTAACATCTCCAAGAAGTATAAATCTCCATGAAGCAGAAGTAACAGAACCCCAAAGTAAGAAATAGTCTTCCAAGGAGACAACCCAGGAGAATGGGGCTATCTGCTAAGGAGGGGCTTAGCGATGCGATGGAGCTGGTTGTTCCCTATTCCCATCCTGTTAATTGGGGAGTGTGTCCACTGCCCTCCTGACAGGAAGTTCTTAGTTGTGAGCTCTATACCATGAGTCAGGTAGCCACTAAGGAGCCAGGAAACCTACATAAAGGATCATGCGAGTAGAGACCGCACCATGCATGAACATTCTCAAACGAAATGCAAAGTCCCCAAGCACCTACACTCACATCTCTTCTTTCCCAGCACAGCCCTAGACAGGAGCCCCAGATACTCCTGTCCTTGAGCAGCTGGTACCTGAGAGGAAGGTAGTGTGAGGGAGTGGCCTGCCTGGCAGCAAAGTGGGACAGACAGACCCTGCAGGAGGAAACTGAGGCTAAGGTTTTGTGGTTGCTGGCTATGGTCCATGCAGAGCTTATCTGAAGACCCTCTCAGACAGCCCCAGGAACTTAAAAAATGGGGCCTGACTTTCACACAAATTCTGGTACCCCATATTTGACCACGTCCCCTTGATGGGGAGGCCTGGTGTCTCCCCCTTGATGGGAAGGATAGCAGGCTACCAAGAAGAGACTTGATACCCTATGAGCATATAAAGGGGGAGGAGGTCCCCCTCAGTCACAGTCACAGGGGAGGGGAGTAGGGGGAAAGCAGAAGAGAAGGAGGAATGGGAGGATACAAGGGATGGGATAACTATTGAGATTTAATATGAATGAATTACTAAAAAGGAAAAAAATAATTAAAAAAAAATAAGATTGCTCCTCCATAGAACACAGCTTCGTCCATAAAGCGGCCAAACCTGATCTCTTCTGATTGGTCTTCATTGCTCATTAAGATCTGTGATGAGAAGAGAAGCCGGCAGCAGCAGTGGGACCTCCACAAACCTTGTTCTGTAGTACGTAGCTGGAACAGGGTAAAAAGTAATAACCAGTCACGTGGTCCCTTGACGCCCTGAGAGGCAAAGCCACCGTCAACTCAGCCCCTTCTCCCTGGCCGTCTCCGGCTGGCCTTTGCCTGTTGCCACACGTGCCCACCAACCTGGAGCACATGGCTATTCACACACAGACCGCTTGTCAGCCAGGCATCTCTCCAACGCAGCCCAACTAGGGAACTCCTTGCCCGGAGTGTCTTACAGGTTGGAACTGTCTACACACTGTCTGCAGGGACTTGGAGATGAACTTTAAGAAAGGCTTGTTAATTGGCCCCAGTAGAAGATAACAGTAAAATAGACACGTACCACCTCCTCAGCTATCTAGACTAAGTACTTGGCCAGCATTCCTCTCTTCCCTCCAGCCTAAGGCTTCCTCAGCCACCAAATCAAGTTCTGTAAGAGGGGCCTTCCTAGGGGCTCATGTCTTGTCATCTCACCTCGCCTTCTCTGACATCCACATTGATGACACCTCCTTTGCGCCTGCTAAGACCCGTCCACAGCCATTTTCTCCTCCCTCTTCTGGTACCCTTCTCGAACTCCTGCGCCATTCCTTTGCCCTCACCCTGATGTTGACCCGTCTCTGTGTCACCACCTGGGGAAGTCACGGCCTCTCTGTGGCCATGCCAGACCCTCTCTCAAGTGCAAGTATTCACATAGGTTTCTGGAAGGTTCCTTCTAGCTGTAGGCTTTCGTAGGCCTCTTTTCAGCTCTATGAACCTCTCGTTCTAGCTTTTCCCGTGCCTCTCCTTCTCTGAGATGGACACTTTGGACACCATCCGGTCTAGATTATCCATGGCCACGCAGCCATCTGTGCCTTTGTTCTCACTCTGCCTGTCAATTGAAATGCTACCTTCTCCTCCACTCTCATCGCTAGCCACGAAACCCCTCTGTTTTAGGGCTATGCAGGATTTCCTAAGACGTTTACACCCATCCATCTCTTTCCAACTTGGGGGTAGTCTATCTCAGAGGGCATCTCAGGTGGCACACCCCACAGCCGACTATAAGCTTCCTAAAGACCATCTTACCCCCTTGGCTCTCTCTAGACTCCTTCTCAGTCTTGCCTGCCTTCAGTGGACAAGCCCTGAAGAGTTGCTGAGTTGAGTCTAATTAATTCTGTTTTTAGCAGAATCTGGCGAAGGGTGTCACAAGCTTGCTTTTATAACCAAAGAAAGCACAGTTGTGCAGCTGCCCCGAGTCTCTCGGATGGGGAAGGAGGGTAAAACGGGGAGACTCCACAGAAGCCAGCTGACTGCTGGTCAAACCAGGTGCAAGTTGAGAAAAATTCTATAGTGAATGAAGGAATACAAGAAGCCCAGTGGAAAGGACACGGGCGGCCTCGCCGAAGCGCGGCTGCGCATTATCTTTAGAGAGAATACAGGATCATTTCAGCTCCCTTGCTGACTGATTTGTGTGTTCTTCCTACAGATACTTCCAGAAAAAGACCTATTGTTCGCATTCCTCCATGCCGACACAGTGGCCATTGTTTATAACCCTAATCACAGTGCACATAGCTGGATCCGCGGGCTCAGGGACGGGCCGCGTCTCCCCCTCTTCATCCCTAGGCACTGAATACTGTGTTCTTTATCTCTTATCACAGGTCCTTTGTCAAACATTTCATGAATTTTTTTCCCACTAGACAAATCTGTAGTTTGTTATCAACAATAAAAATGCCTATTGCCTTGTTTTTCAGCATTTATACTTTAGAGTGTACATCTCAGGAGAAGCATGAATTAAAGTGCTTACTCCTTTTTAAATACAGAATTTTATTATAAGGCACATGGCTAAGTTTCTTTAACATGTCACTCAAGTGGAGTTGCGCTTGGGATCTATGGATATGTGTTTTATGTGGTGTGTTTGTATTGCTGAGGGAGGGCCACTGTGCCCCCTGCCTCACAGGCTGCTGTGGGGATGCCTGTCAGGTTTGGACACCTGTGACCCTGCCATGCACGACCCTCATCAGAGCAGGTCTCCAGCAAAGAAGAGATCAGCACACTCTCACCCCCAAGATCGCCGTTCTCCTGAGTGTCGGAGACTCCTTCCTGTTCTCCAACTCAGAAGCCTGATCCCAAGGCCGGCGGGAAATAAATGCCCTTAAAGAAGCGTAATAAACACAACACTTTCCTGGTTTAAAAATGACAATATGGTCCCTGATACAAACATTTGAAGCCTTTAATTCGAATGAATATTTATAGCAGAGACATAAAATAAATCCCTAGCACATTGGCACATAACTTCAGGGCAATCTTAAAGTACCCACATTTATAAGTTGCTGATGGAGTCTACAAAGTTTTAATGTGACTCTTTATATTTTTTTATGAATACAAATTATACAATATGCAATTTGTGCGCTAATCGCTCCCCTGAAGCTCCTCTTTGATTGAGAATGAAGACGGTGCCACTCTTTCAAATGCCCAAAGGAAAAATTTTTAAAAATTATATATATATATATATACACTTCGGTTTGCTCTTGGATGTTAGAGGTCTAGGCATCCCCTCTTCTGTGCTTCAAGCTGGACTGCTCTGGGCCCCTGTCCTGTGTGGAGCCACAGTGATAAAGCAGCTCTTCCTAGACTGTGAGACCAGGAAGGGTGAGGGACCAGCAGTTCTGAAACCAAAGACATGGACGGCCTCACGAAGGCCTCCTGGAAATTGAAATGCTCAATGAAGACCAGGGGCTTCCAGTCTCTTTATATTCAATGACTTTCCCTCAAAGATGTTTTCATCTTTGAAGTTTTCATATTCCACGTTAAAATTTATACCTGCACATTGTATTTGGAAAGTATTCCTAGAATCACCTTCAAGCAAAACATATTTTAACTGTAAAGTATATTTTAAACTTCTTGGGGGGAGGGAAGGCTCTTTCTAATCCACGTTGGATCTAAGACTATTAAAACTAATCAGATTTGGCAATCTATGAGGTCATCTGTAATGGGAACCGGCGTCTGAGCACAGGCTCCCTTGGCACTCACAGGCAGCTGCTGTTCGGGGAGGAGGAGCCACAGCCACCTCTTCACCTTTGACCTCCCAGGCCTGCAGCTGCCCGTTGATCCCTCTCTTCCCTTCGCCTCCGCCCTCTCTTGTTCTCTTCTGTTCCTTCACCTTCTTTCTCCCTCTTTTCGTTCCTCTTTGTACTTTTCTGTCTGAGTCTCTTTGTTTCTATATCTGTCTTTCCCAAAGCCGGCAACTCAAGCACCTCAGTGCCGGATGCTCAAAGTCACTTGCTACCCCAGCGAAGCAGAGCACCCATGGTTGGCGTGAGCTGGGTAACAGGCCCAGGTCCCAGTGTTTGGCAGTCACGGTAGTGTACTTAGACTTCATGGGCAGCTGGCACATTCTTAGGCTGTTGTTGCTGTGTGCGTCCAAAACCTCTATTTATCAAGCCCTCAGTGTCCAAGTATTTCAGTTACTGAAGTCAGTCCTAGAGGTTAGAATGTACTGACCCATCCGCCAAGAAGCACTGGGCTGACATTCGAGAGGCCTCACTTTGCTTTGATTGTCCTTGTCCCTCCCTCTGCTTCTCCCGCCCTCTCCCCTCCTCCACCGGCCCCTGCCTTCTGCACACTCTGGTCCTGGATGGTAGGATGCCACACAGGCGGCAGATATCTGGAGAGCTACAGAAGCTTTCCCCAGGACTTTCAGGACAAGGTTTCTGCTCTCTCACCTCCTAAGCCTATTCCCTTCTACTTGAACCTTGCGTTCCAGAGGTCGTCCGCTTCCATTGACCTTCAACCCTTCCTGTGACTGAAATAAGTGTGTGTTTTCAGAGGACCCATGGAAGGGTTCACTTTATCTGCAATACCTAGAAAGAACATTTGGGATTAGCTGGTCCCGCCCAACCATGAATAGATATGCATGCCTGCCATTTTAATTGTTCTCTTACATTATAATGAACTACTACTTATGTTGGGTAATTATTTATTTCCTATATAATCCCTCAAATCCAAATCTAATCTTGAAGTGATCGCACCCAGTGGGATTTGAACACCAAAGAAAAAGCTATCCTGCAGTGGCAGTGCCACCCTGGCCACACTTCTGGGATACAACTCTCTTGATGTTGGGCTTGTTTCTATCATGCACTTGACCATAAAGTCTGTTAATGTGCATGTCCAATCCCCAGGCAGCCACCCTTCTGCCCTTCCCTAGCCCTTGGAAGTCAGTGCCCAGCACGGTGCGCCATTCTCACTCACCCTCTCCTTCCCAAAGTGCACTCTGGAGGCATCATAGGTTATAAAATAGACAGGCAGCACCCACAGGGCCTGGAGCCTCTCTGGCCAGAGGGCTGCGCTCAGGGGGAGCAGCCTCTCTCTGCTTTTCTTACACCTTTCCAGCCTTGGCCCTGAGGTCCTGGTCCTGCAGGCACCAGCTCCTGCTCACACGGCCACACTGCTTGCCTCCTAAAGGGAGCTTGCTCCTGCTCTAGTTTTAATATCCCTTTCCTGGAGAAATGGGAGGCCGGTCTGAGCCAACGCAGTCTTTGTCTCCGTCTTGACTTCCTCCTCTGACCCTGCTGAGGGCTTCTGGGCTCTCCATCCAATTACGGCTCCCAGGGCATCCATTGCTGCTCAGCTACACACACACACACACACACGCACGCACGCACGCACGCACGCACACACACACACGTATGTACGCACGCATGCATGCACACGCACGCACACACACACGTACGCACGCACACACGTGCACACACACACATTCACCCACCCCTCACCACTCCTCTTTCTCTCTCTACTCACACTCTCTCTTCCAGGGATCATGGATTCAAAAGGCTTCCATGTATTTGGTTCCTGGGTAGATCCTGTCTTCCTAATTATGGGCCAAATATCTTCTTGAGACTACATAAGAAGCACGTGTCCAGCCTCTAAATTGTCCCTTTTCTCACCCAGAGCCTGAGAGCCAGGCCCGAGAACTGTGGAGGGCTCTCAGGAGGATAGTGACAGTTACCCACATTCCTGAGACCTTTGCTATCTCATCAGTAATGCTGTCTTTCCTTGGCCCACCAGGATCTAAACCCCAGGGCAACTTTCCTCATGACCATCCCCTCTCCCCAACTCTTGTCTGCTCCAAGGCCTCACTGTCTGGGGTCCCTGGGAGCTGTGCCTGGACTTCACAGTGTTGTACAACAGTTGGTGAGGGGCTGCCCAGAGTCTCAGGAGTGTGGGAGTGGATGGGTAAAATCTCACTCAGCAGGACGGGAGGGGGGGTGACATTAGGTAACACAATCTAAATAAACAGATAAGGAAACAATACAGGCCATGCCTGACACTCAGTAATGACTGTGAGTGCTGCCTGGTGTGTCTATCCCACCTGCTGACTCAGACTCTCTCATACGAGACAGCAGTGGTAGCTTTGTGGAGACAGATGCGGTCACCTTCAATCAAAGCAGGACACGAAGCCTAGAAATAGACATGAGTAAACACACCTGTCCATATCACAGGCCGAGATGGAAAGGCATTCCAAGGACAGGCCAAGGACATGGCGGCACATGCTTGCTGCAATCTGTGCACTGGAGAGGTGAAGGCAGAGGGGGAGGTCAAGGTCATCATCAGATACCAACGAGGTTTAAGGCCAGCCTGGGCTACATGACAACCTGTCTTAAAAACAAAAAAGATAGGTAGGCAAGAAATTAAGACACTGAAGCTAAACTCCTCTCAAGATCATTTCTTTTCAATCTAAATATTTAATCTTTTCTTTTAAAGATTTATTTATTATGTATACAGTGCTCTACCTACATGTAGGCCTGCAGGCCAGAAGAGGGCACCAGATCTCATTATAGATGGTTATGAGCCAGCATGTGGTTGCTGGGAATTGAACTCAGGACCTCTGGAAGAGCAGGCAGGGCTCTTCACCTCTGAGCCATCTCTCCAGCCCTAGATATTTAATCTTTACAGTTGGAAAACTTCCCTTCCACTGCAGTTGTAACTGGATTTCCATTAGCCCTGATGATCAGTTTTCAGCTCTGTGGACAGTTTTGGTGTTCAACAGCTCCAGGAGTATAAATCTATTTTGAAATCACCTCTAATTTTTAAAAGAAGAAAATAACTACCACCTGTAAATGCTTTATTCTCAAAGCATACCATCAAAACAGAGCCCCACTCACCCCACCCCTGGCTCTTTTCTACCCTCATTTTAGATCGTCTTTATTTACCTAACGTATTTAGGGGATTGACAAGGCAGTCACTCTGAACAAGGGCCATCTTACCTTCCAAGGGAGTGCTGACAAGGCCACAGCAAAATCGAAATGTGAAAGAGAAGCTTCCAAGTCCATGCCAGAGGCACAAAACAAAATAACACCTAGTGGTGTTGCACAGAGCACCTGAGACTTCGTGCGAGGCAGCAGGGGAGGATGCCACGGCCTTGCTGCCATCCCTGCTGCGAAGGGGGCTGCCAGCCCCCTGCTAATGCATCCCTGTCCTTGGCCAATACACGCTCCTTTTTAAACAGCCATTTTATTTCAGTCACGGACATGTTTTGACCAAATGACTGGAACTACTTATTCACTAAAATGCATTTCATGTTTTTAATATAATTCACATTACCTGTTTTGATTGTGAGAAGTGATGTTTCGCTGTTACGACGGGGGAGATAACTCAGGAAGCAGGCCATTCGCCACTCGTTTAAAATCAACAGCAAACAACTGCAGATTGTAGGAATCCTGCTAGCTCTCTCTCCATGGTACTCACAGGCAGTAAGTGATGGTTTGCATGGTTTATCTGTAATGCTCACGGGGTGTATGGTAGGTGATATTAATAGCCTCACTGTACAGAAAACAAAAATGGGGCCCAGAGATGTTAAATAACTTGGCCAACATCACTCTGTGGGGACTGATAGTGACCAGACGCACCGCCAAGCAGGTTGCACCAGAGTCTGCATGACTAAGTGCTGTACTGTATGGATAGTCTCATGTCACCCTGCTCAGCAGAGTTTCTGGCATCTGCCCCATGTCTGCTCACAACAAACGTGTGGTTATCCTTAAGGAAGTAAATAAACAAACACCACTGGTGTTAAAGAGCCAAGGGCGTTTCGCACAATGACAAAGATGGGTAAGCGGCTTCCAGCCCTCAGTACCCTACAGTATGATCCTTGTAGCTTGGAGCTCCAACCCAGTGTCTCCAGAGACCAGAAGTGAGGCCCCAGCCTGCTCCAAGGGTGTGTCATCCCCAATAAAAGGAAAAGCAGAATGTCCACCGCTCTCCCTCATAGGGAAAAGAGGCACAGGACTTTTAAGGACCTACGTGTCTTGGACACACTAGCAAAAGATAGCAGCACAGGTCAAAGGCCTTGACTGTCGACATCCACCTTGGCTCCCTCTCAGGTGCTTCAAATCTTCCCAGAGAAGGAGAAATGGGAGCAGAGGTGGAGAACGTGACCTGACTGAAAGGCCAGTGAGAAGAGGTACACCTCCGCCTGTCACTCACTGCCCAACTTGACACTGGTAACCGCTATCCGGTGGTATGTGGGAGTGTAGATGAGTCACATACATATGTGTCTGTATACACACATGCCCGTGTGTGCACACCCTTAGGAACATGCCACCTACATCCACAACACTGTGCTTAGCGATGCCTTGAACACTCTCTACATGAAGAGACAGCGCAGCACGTGTGTGGCTCTGCAAGACTTGCCTAAGGATACACAACATTTGACCCTCACAGCGTAGGAAGTAGAGTGTTCCTTTTTTATTGGAAAATGCCAGGAGAAGTTCTACAAATGGAAAGGCAGAATGACAGGAAACTGATGACAACACTGACAGCCCTGGACGCCTCAGCTCCCCGCTATCTGCTCTCAGTTCGAATCTACGAAAGTTTGCATTTAAATGTTTGTTTGTTTGTTTGTTTGAAGATTCAAGGGACCACAAGTTTTATTTTATCTATGTTTACAAAAAGCAGTGATTCACACATGAAATGTATTTACATTTCTAAAAAAGTTTCTTAAAAAACAAAACAAAACAAAACAAAACAACCCTGGGTTTTTCAAGACAAAGTTCTTCTGTGTAGTCTTGGCTATCCTGGAACTCACTGTGTGGCCTCGAACTCACAGAGATCACAGAGATCCCCTGTCTGCTGAGTGCTGGGGCCAAAGGCGTGCACCACTACTGCCTGGTTTGTTTGGTTTCTTTTAGGCAACTGTTTTGCCTCTAATATAGAAAGTGAAAGTCCTGGGCCTTCTAGATCCCTAGAGCCTGAGCCACAAAACTTAGAAATAGTGCTTCCACAGACCCTCCCCAACTACCACCCACCACCCACCCCAAGCACGTGCACACACATACACACCTGTCCCCGTGTCTGTACCACATTTGATTCCATCATCTGCAGCCTTCGCATGGCCCCAGTCTAAGGCAAACAGCACTGACCTTGGACACTCAAGGCCAAGGGTACAGCCATGCGCACATGTCACATAACTCTCAGTTCTCGCATTACTTTCCGAACAACACACAGCCCTGAGTAGCAGAGGGGAGGATAGGGTCTCATGAGCAGCATTCCAGATGTATTGACAGAGCTGCACGGAGCCTTTCTCTGAGGGCAAATATTAACCTCTTCAAGCACAGGGTGAGGAGACCCAGCAGTGGTCGATGAGGCAGAGGACACCGAAAACACTTACCAGCTTTAACATCCTTGCACAGCCTGTTGGGGTGTCTCTAAAAGAGTGACAGGCTGTCCCGGTTTACTTGAGAATGAAGATTTTCCCAGAACACGGGAGGTTTCGTTCTGAGCCTAGACAGCTGGTCACTTGATTCTTGCCTGTCCCTGAGCTGGGATGGTGGTGAATTCCCTGTGCCCAAAGCCCATTTGATGGCGTCTCGGGGCAGGGGGGCTGTCCAGACCTATGAACCTCACTTCCCTTCCTACTCTTATCTTATGCCCAGGGCTTCCTATTCCATGTACTTTGAGTTTTTCGTATGTGACTCTGTTATTTCTTTCTTCACAGTACATAGAGCAGTTATAAGGAAGGGGGAAGAGACAAAACATACGGGAAAGTATTTTAAAGCTTGATGAAAAAGCGAATGCTGTAACGGTATCAAAGGGGACTCTAAGTTACCGAAAGGGCTTGTCACAAACCCATTTCCTTTTCATTCAGGGACATATATTCAGTGTATGTTTGTTTTTTAACAGCATCTGTAAGTCCTGTAGAGGACCAGGAAGACTAAAATATAAATCCACTCCCATGTGCATGTCATACTGTGTGCTGGTAAGCATCTGTGTCCCTGTTTCCGTAAGACACACAGTAGTGAAGAGATAGGGATATCCTTGGACCAAGGGACCAAGACCCCTTATTCCCATGGAAAGCTGTCTAGGCTCTAGCTTTTTCAGGCTCTCCTCTTACTAGGTGAGAGGTAGGAGTAAGAAAAGACCACCCATCCCTCTTTGACCATTTTCTGACCCCTTTCCTAGACCCAACCCAGGCCAACAAACCTCCGAACAGCTGTTCATGTTTGAGAAAGGAGTGTACTGGGTTCATTAGGGTGTTTGGCCTTGGACTGCCATATCCCCCATGTCACGTGAGACCAGTAACTGCCAACAGTTCAGCTTCACATACAGAAAGCAGCATCATTGCAGAGGTCAAAGGTACCCAGAGGCCTCTCATAGCCCAGATGGATCGTATTGTATGGGAGAGTGCCACCAGCCATGAGTCCATGGGTAGGAGCAGGGATGGACTTAGGCCTGGAGTCTGAGGGACAAGAGGAGTTAGGGTGGTGGGCAGAGGGGGCAGCTTGACAAACAGGTGCTTCACTTGGGTGGGACTGTAGGACAGCTCCTGGAAGGAAGACAGGCGGTGGAGGGGGAAGAGAGGCAGGAATGTGTGCAGTGCCTCCCCCCCCCCCCCCCCCCCGGGGCGGGGGGGGGGGGGGGGGGAGGGGGCGGGGGGGGGGGGGAGCCCCCCCCCCCCCCCCCTCGGCAGTGACTGGATAGGTGGGTGAGAGAGGTGGAGGGAGGGAGGGAGGGGGGGGAAGTGCTTCCATTGGGTTTGTGAGAAACTGGAGTCACCAGAGCAAGGTCCAGAGGGAAGTCCCAGGCACTAAGTGATGGGTGCCCCCACCCCACCCCCAGTCCTGGTGCTCTGCCATTTTTAGCCTTTGCTGCCGTTAAATATATAGCTATATAAATATGCATACATATATATGTATGTGTATTATAGATTCAGAGTTTTTTGCCCCTCTGTTTCCCTACATTCTGCCAACAGTAATAGAACAAGTTACATAAATTGCCACCAACTGTCAACTTCTCAGAATCCTTCCTTCACAGAGTTCAAAGAGAAGTAGTTGTAATGACAGTTTTCATATTGAAATGAGAACCAGTGAGCCAAGCCAACCTGGAGAGGCCTCCAGCGAATATATCTTGGATTGATTTCTTGCCGGCAATTCACCTAAGCAATCCGTACCACAAGATGAAATAGAATATCTGCACCCTCTCTGAACCTCACACACACAAGGAAAAGTCTGGGCTCCAGTAAAGTCCTGTCAGTCCCTGTGACAAGCAAAGAGGATGGAAGGGGCAGTTAGGAAGTCTGAACCCCAAGGAAGACCATAAGAGTTCAGTCTAGGGAAAATTTTTGCCCGTCAGGGAATCTCCAAAGCCCAGGGCAGTGCTGAGCCATAGTCCCATGGGTCTGTGGGGAGCACGGAGTTCTGCCACAGCCACAACAGAGGGTGCAAGGACAACCATCCCATCCCATCCAGTGGTTCCTCTTCCTCTTCCTCTGCCTCTTGGGGCCTGTAGTCTTCAATGGCTGCTCACCCAAAACACATTTTGCTTAAACAATTAGAGATGAAGGAAGCATCCTCTGTGGGTGCAAAACATCAGTCCCGAAGATGTATTTGATAAGGGAAGAAACTCCGCCCCAGGTGCTGCACTGAAGATGTTTCTCCTCTCTCAGCTCATTAGCTCTCAGAACTGTCTCCGCATGCCTCACACTCAAGTACCCAAAGGGAGAAGAGAATCCCACTCCTCCCAAATCCACAGGACAATAATGGCAAGTTGTAGGCTTATTAAAAAACACAGTGTCACCTGCTCACAAGAAAGGGCCCGCAGGCAGTGTCTCAGTATCACTGGGTCCTGTGGCTTCATAAGACTAATTGCTTTCAAAAGGAGAAGTTACCTGCCATCCAGGTCCTGCGTAGATCCGTGCCTCGCAACAAAGGTTACAGCAAATGATTTGCTGCCCATTTTACACAGTGTTCCACAAACTATATTGGGGTGCTGTTGTTCACAACGTTTCAGGCCCTCAAGAGGTGTGATCGAGTTTTAATTAGTCTCCTTGTAAGGTGAAAATAGATGATGCATACAGGCAGTCAGAGGCAGGCATCTGTTTTCACGGCAAGTAGTGGTTTTTAAGAAAACCCCAATTTAGTTTGAAATGATCCAAAAACATAGTGATTTTTAACTTGAGATCTGTTAGGACTTAGGAGTCTCTTACTCCTAAAGGGATAAATAAATGCCTGTCACTTCGCTCTGGGGCCCTCAACAGCACAGGCAGAAGTATTTGTAGACATTACCAAAAGGTGTGAAATGGGCTTGTTGACATTAGTGTGGCCCCAGGGATCAATTTCCTTCTGGGTGTCAATTATTTTAATAGATAACAGGGGAGGACTGACGCCCTCGGCCTTTTATTTATAAGTTTGAAATCGCCATTGTCATTGTTGCCTGTGTCTGAGAGCCTGTGTCAGCGCAGACCCTCACCAGCTCCCTGGACTGGTGTTTCCTATGTGTGCATATTTGAACACAGGAAGTGCTGGCCCAGTGGTGCACCATGCTGGTCCCCTGCCTCCCCAGAAGGCCAGAACACTTCTTCAGGTTGTCAAGAGCTGAGGAAAGAGAAAACCCACAGCGCTGGCTGATGCTAATGTTTATTTTCCTTCCAGTCTTGAAATACAAGATTTGGGGAGTTTTGTTGTTGTTTTTATTTTCTTATTTTTCACATTTTGTCCTTGCACTTTCAACTCACCAACTTTATGTTCGACTATTTCTCTAGTATTCTATTTCTTTTCCTTCCTAAGTTATGGGTGCAATGTGTCGGTGCTCTGGCTGGGTTTTAAGGCTTTTGTTGGAAGTGACAAACATTTCCACAGGAGCCTCTTATCCACGCAAGTGCACACTTCTTTGAAGTCTGCTCATCCCTTACTAAGAGCAGAAGTCTTCCTTGGAAAGAGTTCCATGCTTTCATCCTTTTACTTAGAATTTAGTTGATGTCAGCTTCTATCTGCTGATATGAAACTAATGACCACTACCCAGTAAGTCCGCCAAATGGAAGGTGGCACTCAGCGTTCAGAGTCTAGGAACGAAAGCTCAGCAGCATGTAAACATGTCCCCAGCTACACCGACACCGGCCGTCACTCCGACAAATGCTCTGCTCACTTTGCTCGTTGCATTTCCCATAAACTCAACACTGTCCAGCTCAGCTTTGAGAACAGCACCCTGACACGACACGTTCCAGCCTCAAGTTCCGGTTCCCCAGCTCCCCACTGCATGATGCGCCCCAGTAGCAGTGTTTTTCCACACTTGGACCCCTAAGCATCACAAAGAATCTCAGAGCAGCGGTGGAAGCCTCATCTTTTTTCTTATCAGTTTTAAATATATGCAACTAATTTCTTCCTGCAAAATTGAAATATAAAACTGTCAGGGTCCATTATTGTCTGCTTTGAAGAGAGCAGATGAACTAATATCCATAATCTTATTTTTCACACTAAAAAGAAGTGTCGCTGCTCACAAACATTCAGTGTGGTAGAATTCCCAACCGAGTCTCAGAAAAGGCACGCTCTCAATCTGTGGGTGCCATATGGAAGTGGCTGAGAAGGAGTGGGGACTCGGGCTGCAAAAGCTGTCAGCTCTCAAGAGCATATGGAAGTGGCCAGTTTGGGGCCACAGACCGTCAGCTCTGCTTCCTTCCCTTCTCACTGTGTCTAACATGTTGCCACCATCTACACGAGCAAAACTTAACAGCTTGTGTGAATTCATTGTCCTTAACCTGGCCTTATCCTGTCAGTACTTTACACGGTCCAGCCTAAAAATTAATTTTGCTTTATTTTCCAAATAAAGCAAATAGTCCATATGTGACAGTGCAGTGTCCGCTCTAAGACTAGCTCTGAGTTTTTCCTTTTATCCCTGTTGTTTTCTTTTCTTGCATCATGATAAGGTGTGGTCCAAGAAGACAGGGTGCAGATGACAGTGGCTGCACAGTGCATAAGCTGGCAAAAGAGAGGGCGCAGGGACCAGAGCTGTAGCTACAAGTTACTTTCCTGGGACAAAAAAAAAGTTTGTGACACAAGCAGGTGAAAGTTGGCACTTTCTCCAATACCAACTACTCATTTTTTTTTCAAGAAAACTTCTGACATATAGGCAAGCTCATATTTCTTTTAGCTACTTCCAGTCTTCTGGTTGGCTTTTAGATGACCGCACTGGCTGGGACTTTGATCATCCGGGTGTGGTTTGTGAGAACTCTAATTCTAGAGTTTTGTGTCTCACAAAAAAAAAAAAGGGCTGAGATGCCACTAATGGTCCCCCACATCGTGTTTTCTTTGTGTGGAATAAAATGTGAACTACGTCAGAGAAAGGGTTCAGTTCCCTACACAGATGCCATGGATATAAATATTACAAATATCCACCTCAGATCATGTGAGTTCTTAGAATTGATGTTATGACACTGGCAGGAGAAAAGGAAAAAACACACGCCCTTTCCCAAAAATACCTACCCAGCGCCAAATGCCAGATCGCCAGGCGGAAAGCCCACCCACCAGAGGGAAGGAGGTTCTCCTAATCTATGCTGCATTCCCCCCATGGTGTAAAAGGAGACCCACCAGGCCAGGGCAGGCAAGCTGGCTCTACGCGTAGCTGCAAATAGCAGCAGAGGTCAAGTCTTCCATAGCTCGGCGCTGGGGTTCACTTACTAAATAAGGTGATGAACAATGCTGGGTCCGATTCCCTGACACGTTTCCGTGCTGACAAGGGTTGGGTGATGAGAGTAGGCGAGTCCACAGGGTACTATTGTTAGCCTTTATCAAGAAGCATAACAAGTGGCTCTGAAATGCCTCTTATCACCAAAGCTCTCGGTGGCCTTCAGAAAGAGCAGCTGCAGTAGATCCAAGCTGGTTAGCGTGACAGCCCGCCTCACAGAAGGACGGCAACTTCGCAAAGAGGTCCAAAGATGGGCTTGGGCGGATAGGGTTTCAAGTAGCTGCAAGCTGATACCACCTTTTATGTCTCATTAGTCAATTCCTAAGTCTATGACAAGAAAAAACCCACAAGGGGTGGCTGGATATGAACCTGATATTGAATGCTACAAACAACGATAATTGTTACTAGTGATAGGCTGTGCTTCATGGATAAGCTCATTCCACAGAGGAGAATAGCACAAAATGAGACAATGGTAACATAATGCTTATTCTAAACGAGTCTTACGACCATACCGAGCTCTCTAATTTCCTTCACATTGATTTTTTCCCCATAATGTATGAATAAATGTACACTAACCTAGGAGGTGCTCCAGCACTTTCAAACCCTCGTCTGGGATGAAGCTTCGCAATGCAAAGGGAACGTGACGTGCAAATTAACAACTGAAAAATGCCTTTAATTGTCCCTCCTATCTAAAACATCCGACCATGTACCTTTCCATTTTTCATTCAGAAAATGTCAGAAGTCAGCAGTCAGCAGTGCTGAAATAGCTGGTTGAAATTAACTTTCCACTCTGTTAAAAAAAAAAAAAAAATGTGATGTCCCTGAGCCAAGTCTAGCCCACGTGTCTGTTGGGGAAAGTTCCCCTGTAAAGCTATGCCTAGTGTGTTCATGAGAGTCTTAGCTCAATCTTCCATTTAATTTTAAAATCTTATTATAGATAACAGAGCGGTCAGACAAGGAAGCAAACCTAGAAGAGCAAAGCAAACCCACGTAGCATGAGACCTGCCATGCTTTAGTGGGATATACCTGTGACCCAAATACAGAAGTTTACAGAGCTCTATGCTAATGTTTTCTCCACACTATAATGGAGAGTACCCTTCAAGAATGTGATGCAGTGCCCTGGACACCGTGGCTTTCAATCACTCTTGAATATGAAGATAAAGACAGTCCACCAGAAGGCCCTCATGAGAACTACACCCACTGGAAATACGAGTGATCATAGAGAGCAGAGTGTTCTCCATGGGCTTAGAAGACCTGCCCTGATCATTCAGGCTCAGACCTCTTCATAAGGCGGGTGGCTTGTGCTGCAGGGACATGTTACAGACAGGACACTGGATATTGCACAGTAACCAGCCATCAGGGTTTCAGATTCCAGTTGTGAGTCATGGTTTCTCATTCAGTGTGTGTGAGTATGTGTGTGTGTGGTGTGTGTATGTGTGTGCATGTGTGTGCACGTGTGTGCACGCATGTGTGTGCATGTGGTGTGTGTGGATGTGTGTGCACATGTGTGCATGCATGTGCATGCATGTGGTGTGTGTGCACATGGATGTGCACGCATGTGTGTGCGTGTGGTGTGTATGTGTGTTGTGTAAGTGTGTGTGTGTTCCTCCTTGTACTATGAATAAAGCAATGTAAGTTCTCCATTACTCCTG
>OU015750.1:112574757-112585030 GCA_907169655.1 Acomys percivali
GGCCCTTCATGGTGTCTGTCGTAGAGATGTGTCAGGCCTGAAACACTGGCCACTCACCTGGTTCTTTCTGTTGTCACAGTCATTCAAAGAAAGTTTACATTAATGAGGGAAATTTCCATCAAAGGGGTCCTGATACCTCAGCATTTAATACAGCAGAGAGGAAACATCTGCAAGGAAGCCGGGAAAATGAGAGAACCTAAGAAATAAGGGACAAGAAGCCAAGATCCATCATGACAGGACGAGTGTGTGCAATAAGCACTCACTCAGCAGTTGTAGGTGGCCAAAGCAGACGTGTCTGAGACACACTTATCTTTTGTGAAAGCTGAGGAGTGGACTGTAGAAGATCCTTGCCAGAAGTCGGCCTGGCAGTGGTTCTCAACCTGTGGGCACAACCCCCTTTGGAGCTTGAGTAACCCTTTCACAGCGGTCGCCGAAGACCTTCAGAAAAGAGAGACATTTATATTACAATCCATAACAATAGCAAAATTACAGTAGCAACAAAGATAATATTACGGTTGGAGTCACCACAACACGCGGTACTGTATTAAACGGTCTTAGGATTAGGAAAGCTGAAAGCCACTGGCATAGAGGGTTTGGGAAGCCGGTTCTTGAATGAACGTGTACCATGTGGCCTTCGCTTTTCCTTCCCCTGTGCCCAGCAAGGATGTCATAGCCTCCTCTGTAGATTCTGGAGAGCACATGGTTTCCGTACAACCTCCTGGGCACTAGGATGTTGGGGGAGGTGGGGCTGGTGGAGGAACCACAAAGAACTCCCCAACCCCATCCTGGGGAGCAAGCTCCCCCACCCCTGGGGAGCGAGGCCATTGACACAAGGAGAATGGGTTTCTACATCATCAGGGAGCATAGCCTAGACCCTAACATGGAGGAAGAGATGGAGGAGAACCAGGGCACCATCAGATTCCTATGGAGACCAAAGGGAAAGAAAAACCAGGAGGAAGCAACTAACTCCAGGGAGCCTTTTCAGGGAAATACTTATAGATGCCTGGAAATTATACTTAATACAGAGACTGGAGAAATAGAAAAAACTCAACTGTAACTTGGGGCTTGACAGTTTAAGAGAGCAATCTGACTGTGTCAAGGATCTCTGTAAACCCACCCTCCAGCCACTCCAGCCTTCACACATGTACACACACACACACACACACACACACACACACGCACTGCAGGAATATAACTTCATCATAATTGTGAGCTATCATGCTCAGCGCCTTGCTGTCTTTTCCCTCCCTTTCCATCTGGCTTGGAAGGTAACAACCTTCCAAGAAACAACATACCCGCTGTTTCAGGTTCTGTGGCTGTTCGTTAGCACTGCAATTCCAGGGTCCAAGATGGCTGCTTTTATCTGCACCGTCTCCGTCTCATAAAACTGTCAGTCACTGAGCTGAAAAGAACAACCCCTGGCCTGTGCTGCATTCTCCATGGACAGCCTTGTACCCACCAATTCCAAGTGGATCTTCCCAATTTCCATAAGAGCTCCAGCTGATCCCTAGTCGGAATGGAGTGTCAGCACAAGTCCATGATAGGGCAGCTACAGGGAGCCCAGCATCCCTACAGACACAGGGACGCCACCTCATAGGTGTGAGTGTAATGGCCAAGAGACTAACTACAGTCTGGGCAAACCCTAATGGGCCATTCAGGTTCAGGCAATCCACCCATCCTATAGGTTGGATGGGTAATGCCCAACCCTCCAGGCCAGCCACACAGTCCCAATCAAAGTTTAGGGAAATCACCCACTACAATGGGTTCTCAACTCTAACAGCAGAGAGTAAGAGCGAGGCTCACAAAGGCAGGTCTAGGTGGATGTCAGACCCCAGGCCAGAAGGCCTGTGTATAAGGAGAAGCCCCATAAGAGTCACAGTGTGACACAGAGCCCACAGCCATGCTCCGGTAGGCAGCTCCCCCTTCCATGTCATGACCTTGGATGGGTGACTCTTTCTCTATATCCGTAGATAATTCTTTTATCAAGACAGGGTTTCTCTGTGTAGCCCTGCTGTTCTGGAATTCGCACTGTAGACTAGACTGTCCTTGAGCTCATAGAGATCCACCTGCCTCTGTGTCCCCGATTGCTGGGATTAAAGGCATGCACCACCACTGCCCAGCCTCCCTAGACAATTCTTATTTACACTCTCTTACATACTAGTAACATCGAGAACTCTGCAGAGACTTCACTGGAGAGACAGAGCACCGGTGTCCTGGGGACCCATTCTGCAGGATAATATATTAACAGCTATTTTAGTTTTTAGCAGTCCCTTGAATTTGTTATGGTTTCCCACATACTCTCACAAATGGAGTTTGAAGAAACCCTTATGTTGTCTGAGGAGAAAACTTGAGAGAGCAAGAGAGTGAGAGAGCAAGAGAGAGAGACAGAGACAGAGAGACAGAAGGAGGAAGAGGAGGAAAGAAGAGAGGGGAGAGAGGGGGGAAGCAGGGGAAGAGAGAGAGAGAGAAGAAGAGAGAAAATGAGAATATTGGTGAAAAATAGGCCAACGGTCCTTTAAGAGGATCAACAGGCTCTGTGCATCTTGACGTCTTTATCAGTAAAACTCCCCAAAGCTTCTCCAGATGCTAGCAGAGGGTCACCCTCACACCCAGAGGTTTCTATTCTGTAATTTCAAACCTAATTCAGTCCTGACCTGGTGGTGAAAGTCCCCAGTGCTTTTCCCTCTGGGCATGGGAATAAGTAATAAAAGCATCAAGTGTGGTCTTACTGTGGCCAGCATCCTCTGTGGTGGCTTCGGAAAGGGCTCTTCAAATTCTGCTTCCTTCCTGGGGACGGAATGTCCTGAGCAAAATCTGCCCGCAAAGGATTTGTGTCTACATATGCAGTGTGTGTGTCACGTGTTATGTTTCAAAGGAACTCTGCAGGTGTGAATCTTTACAACATAACACTTTTGGGATAAACCATTTAACAACCAATCTTCTCTCTCCATGGCTGCACAAATACCTGTGTCCTCTCTATGAAACCAGTATGCACTTACAGTACCAGCCAAAGTATATATGGAGCACTTGTTCCCCAACACACACACACACACACACACACACACACGCACACACACACACACACACCTGCCTGTGGCCGTGGGAGTAAGAGCAGCTTTCACCTTCACTGCCTCTAAACCTGGGCTGCTGTAGCCAGAAAGAGAGGCAGGATGGCACCCATGGGTGCCGCCAGGCTGCTACAAGGGTATCAGGAATTAGGGAAGAAGAGACCAGAAGGTCGCCAAAGCTGAGTCAGAACAACTTGCAGGAAGAACGAGGATTCCAGCTAGCACAACTGTCTACAGAGTAAGGAGGTGGCTGGGTCTCCTGGGAAAAGCAGGCCTCAAGTGCAGGTGTCTAGAAAGTAGTAGTGGACATGGTGGCGAGATAGCCAGGGAGAGATCGGTTGTGCTACGATGTATCGCCACAGATGCAAACATCATGCCAAGCAACGTGCGGATGCCAGAAGCAGGACATAGTTGCTTCAAGTGAGCAGCGAGGTCTAGGTCCCTCCCACACTCCACAGTGGTTCCTGCCATCTCCACATCCCTCCTCTGCTCATCTTCCCCCATGACCTCCTCAGCACTATATGCACCTCTAAGATGCTCTCGGAACAGAGAGGAGTGCTTGCCACCGTTTAAGGGCTTCCTGCTGGGTCCTCATCAGACCCCGTGGGAAAGTGAGGGATCCCTGAAAGGAAGCCTGCACTGCTGGCTGTGATGGCTGCCCTTCCCAACAGTGATGTCATAGCCCGCCATCTAGGCCACCGCCTGCTCTGAGGCTCTCAAGAGCCCTGGGACCAGTTCCACTTGGCCAGAACATCGCAATAACGTGACTTCACACAGCGCCTCTGGCAGAGGCAAACCATCTTGATGTACCAAGGCCCGTCTGGGCAATTAATCACCCTTCTCCTCCCAGGCATCTTCTTCTCCTGCATGTTCTTTTGTTCCAGAAGCCGTGTGTGCCTATTCCTCTTATGTTCTGTGTCTATCTAGAAATTGGGGTGTTGAGAGAAGGGGGCAACAGAGAGAGTCATTCTCATAGCCACACCTGCCCCAGCCTGCGCTCAGATTGGATAATTGGGCCCTGCGTGAAGTCCTCTCCCCTGTCATGGTTCCTCTTTGAGGAACTTGGGACTGAGAGGAACCAGATGACTTCCCTACTTTCCCCCTGCCAAGTAAATTCCCACTGATACTTCCCCATTAGCGGCAGCTCTTGCTCAGAAAATGTTCTGTGTGTAACTGCAGGCAGCCACTAACAGCTGGCCAGACGTGGCCTACACATGGAATCCACAAGCTAGAACATGGTAAGTGCACGAGCTTCTTAAGCCGTGGCCTGCAAGGCAACCCACATACAGCCCCACCAGAGAATGCTAGGCATGCAATCAGTGTTTGAAGCCAGCCTGTCCCTCTCAGCCAGCCTGGGGGCTACTCGTCTCCAGTACCTGTAGAAGTGGTCAGACACCCACTTAGAACAAATAGAATTAACGTCTTTTTACGCTCTATGAAATGGGCCACTTCCTTGCCCTGCGTCTGTGCCAGCTCTGCTCTCAGTGCTGACCTCTCTTAATGCAGGTGGCATTCCACAAGCCTCAAGGCTCCAAACTGAAGAGGGAGGGGCCTGAGACTAGTGACTCAGGACAGCTACACAGCTACATACATTCCAGGCATATCTATCCCTAAGAGATCACAACACATAAGAGCAGAAAATAAGAGTCATGTTTTTATAACAGGATGAGACTGCCTGCCCTAGGTGTGACTTTCTGTTGGAACCTGGAGTACAGCAAACATTCCTAAGCTAATTCCTAAGCTCCTGGAACAAGGTAATCAAGGCACACACCTTCCCCGTGTCTTCTGGCACACAGCCTCCCTGCTCCACTCACAGGGACACAGAGCATCTCACCGGAGCCGGTAGCCTCAGCTGCAGGAACAGGCATGCTCACTTAGGATGACAATACCCCAGGGAGGGTCAGGAGGGTCAGCTCATTTCAAAGATCAGACAGCTCCCAAAGGGGACTGAGGAGACAAGCCACGGACTTAGGAGACCATCCCGGGAGGCTTATTTCTATGGGTGCCAAAAGAAGGTAATAAACAAGGCGTTGCCACTAGTGTCTCTGAAGAGCAGGAAGATGGGGACCATGGATGTCCTTTGAGCTGACCGTCATCCTCAGTCTTGGGGAAAGCAGCTGTGATAGGAAGATGAGACAGAAGCTTGGTGCCAGGAGGGAAGAAGTCAGGCTACTCTTGGGAGAGACATGGTTGTGAAGGGAAGTCGGGAGTATCTTGGTAGAGTTGGGTCTAGGCAGAGTTTTAAGACAAAAGCAACATGGCCACATTTAAATGTAAAAATATCTAATCCCCGGATGGGAAATACCAAAGGGAGTGTGGATAATGTACTGGCTGAGCTGTGACTGAGGTTTACCTGGAGTTGGCCGGAGGAGTTCACAGCAGCAAAGGGGACAAGCAGAGTGCTTCTTCATGAGGGAAGGATTGGAAAGGCTTCCCTCACATTCTGCTTGTCTGGAGAATGCTCACAGGCCATAGTTGGTTTCCTTCTGCATATCCAGTGACAGACAGCCTTGAAACCTGTTTCCTTCTGCATATCCAGTGACAGACAGCCTTGAAACCTATCAGGATATATTTCAACCCCATTAATGGCTTGTAGCCTCATCTTTAGAGGACATGGCCACCCTTAACATACACTCTTGGTGTCCCCGTTGTCATAGCTGCCTCTCATGAAGAGAAGTGTGACCATGAAATAGATGGTGACAGGAGATTCTTATGATTAAGGGACCTATAGCTCAAGGCTGTTGCTCCCTTTAATATGAAACGCCAGCTTCCACCTTCTCAGGGTCTTCCTCGGAGAAGGGCGTGTCCTATCCTCACTGCTGGCCTGTCTTGGTAGCTATCCCCCAACAAGGAAAAGCTGTATTGCTATGCCTCAAATTCCACAGCTGGCCAGAGCCTCTTGTCAGTTTCTCTGGAAGACGTTCTCACTTTTGAAAGGTTTTACATCTATATTACAGAGATTTATTTTTAATTTTTCAAAACTTCTCTGCTATCCTCCAAAGAGCCCTAAACTATAAGTTCCTATTTAAATCCTGCCCCTGGCAAGCTGATTTATACTTGAGTTTGGTGTTTTATTATTGCCGAATATCACTTATAAGACAAGGGCTTTGGGGAAACCTGAAGACTTTCTGATTTTTCCAAAGGTCACTTGTTATATGACTGATCTCCGAGCACTTTTTCATCTTCAACTATCTCTGTGTGTTGATGTAGCCACACATGGGCCACCATGGCTGAAAGAAATGCTACTGCTCTGGTGGGCCATGTCATAGGGTGTGCCATGGGAATGTCAGGCCTTAAGAATTCCAGAGAAGAGCTACTGTTTCCCTCTGACCTGCTAAGGAAAACCTACTTCCCCTCAAACTGAACCGTAGTCTTCACCCAAGTGACGTGACTGGCATCTTAAGCTGGCTGCCATCTGTGTGCCCTTGAGTCTTCCTGGAATTACAATTTATTTTTCCATGCCTATGCTTGCCTCATCTTTCTCGCTCAGAAATTCATGTTTGTCATAGGGGGCTAAGCTTTATCTGCATTGTATGCCCAAGCCCAGGCTTTCTGGAGTGTTCCATCAGCATTCACTACTAACTCATCAAAGAAGGAGTCAACTGAATAATGTTTCCTTTGTGCGCTCTGGCTAATAGGTCAGGCAGCAGTGGGAGGCAGGGTTCTGGGTCTCTGCCCACCTTCAGATGAAGGAAAAGCATCTCTTGTGGGGACTGAGAAAGCAGTGAAAGGAGGCAAAAAGAATGCAAAGCTCTTCCAAGTGTTTACCTTCCCTATAAGAGGGCCTGGAATGATTGAGGAATTGGATATAAAAGACTTTTTAGATATACATGTAGATTTCCCTTTAATTAGTCAGAAAAGTGAATTTTGTCAAGGGAAGAGGGCCTAGCCTTGAGCTCTGTACTCTGAAATCATTTCTGTCTATATTATTGTTTCATAAAATTTTGCTGGGATGACATACATCCTGGTTTGCACTCACTACATTTTTGCGTAAATAAAATATTTCATAATTTCTGACTTTGTGTTTTCTATATAAACATTTTTAACCAATGTAGCTTAGTAAATATGAAAAGAGGGAGAGAAGTTGGCTGTTTGTTTTTATTTCTCTTGAAATTTTGATGACAATTAAAGACTAACATGGGTCAAAGCACAATCCTCGTGTGTGAACATATGACACGGGACATCCTCTGTCACCGATTGCTCTCTGGAAAGCTATACTTCTCTTCTCCTAAGAGGTCCTATGAAAAGAGATTGAAGTGCCACACATGACACTAGTGTAAGGTCATGAATTAAGCCCGTCATAATCTGCTTTCTCCTGCGAACTCTTCTACAGAAATCCTGACATGCAGTGGCATTCACTGCTGAACCTAATGGGCTTTCACTGAAGGGTTTGCCCAGTATTCTCGGCCAGTGCCTCAGCTGACACTCTTAGTTACCAGCTAACATGGCCTGACTCTGTATCATCAAGAAGATGCTTGATCTACATAAATAAGAGTTATTTGGGGGCTAGAGAGATGGCTCAGAGGTTAAGAGCACTGTCTGCTCTTCCAAAGGTCCCAAGTTCAATTCCCAGCAACCATATGGTGGCTCACAACCATCTGTAATGAGATCTGGTGCCTTCTTGTGGTGGGGCAGGCATACATGTGGGCAGAATACTGTATAAATAATTAATAAATAAATCTTTAAAAAAAAAAGTTATTTGTTCCTGTCTTAGCACAATGTATCTCACACACACCTCAAATCCCCAAGGTCCCTTGCTGATTACTAAATACATAACATTCTCTAAGGCACACTGCAGAAGACGGTCTGAACAATCCTTCCATGTCAAAGTGAAATGTGTTTTCTTCTTGGTTAACTGATGAAGACCACGATTGATGGGTCTCAGGAGCAGGAAACTTAATTTTTCTCTACAATTGAATATGAGGTTAAAATGCCATGTCTCTGCCTTTGAGGGAGCGTTATTTTGGTTTGTTTGTTTGTTTGTTTATTTATTTATTTATTTATTTATTTATTTTTGGTTTTTCAAGACAGGGTTTCTCTGTGTAGTCTTGGCTGTTCTGGAATTTGCTCTGTAGACCAGGCTGTCCTTGAACTCACAGAGATCCACCTGCCTCTGTGTCCCTGGTTCCTGGGGTTAAAGGTGTGTGCCACCACTGCCCAGCTTCATTTTGGTTCTTAAATGAGGTGTTTTGCTAACTTACTATATATGTTGTTTGTAATAGAATGAGTAATGGAAGGTTCTTTGTTTCAGCAAATGAGTTCTGTGTTCAGTGGAAAGTCATTAAATCCACTCAATTCCAGAATTCACAACTCAGTTCCTGAATAGAGAAATAGGGCTTTGATTTAGTTTGAATCTGTGGAAAATGTTGGTTATGCTTTGATGGGGTCTATAACTTAGTGTTATTTGGAAGACGGGAGACTTGAATACTGAGACACAACAGAATTTCAACCAGTTTAACTAAGAGAAGTCCCCAGAAAGAACTGAGATGATGGGAAAAGAAAGGATTTGATAGATTCTCTTTGCCACTGAAGTTTAAGGAAGCTTCCTGCTGGTGGCCACTCTGGGCATTTTGGCCATTTCCTGCTGACAGTCTCAGACAAAAGTGACCTTTAACCTGGACATTGACAGCACTCACTCTTGCCCTTTGAGTACTCTCCTATGATTTCTAATACTTTTCATCTTATTTTTTCTCAGTATTATAAAATAAGACACAGGAAAGTTTCCTTGTATGAAGACTTCCCTACACTGCGGCCTATGCTGGGTTTCTGTCAATTCCCTCCCTTCTCAGCCCTTCATGCTTCTGTGGATCCATCTCATCCTTCAACACAGTTTTTGACTTTTATTGTTTACATTTATTTATTTACACGGAGGGCATATGTCTGTGCCACAGAGCATATGTGGAGGTCAAGAGAAAGCTGCAGAAATCAGTTCTCTCCCTCCACTTATGTGGGTCCTGGGGGTCAAACTCAGGTCACCAGGCTTGGCAGCAGATGACTGTACCTGCTAAGCCATCTCTCAGTTACACCTTAGTGCATTAGCACCGGTCCAGTAATGTCACTGTTTATGTCTACAACGCTCTAAAATGGCTTTCCTGAAACAAAATGGTACCTGCTCCAGCATCCCCAGTAGCTTCCCAGTGGCCAGTGCTGGGCATGCGGTGAAGAAATACACAGGGAATGAACTGAAAGCTTCTACAATTTTAGTTCCAAGCCCTGTTGCCCCAATGAAGCACCTAAAGCAAATGTTCTTGCATGTTTTCCATATTTATAACTCAAGGCTAAGAGCGCCTTGTCTCTGGGTTTCTGTGGCATGCACCTAAGACAGTGACTGAGAGATTTACTATACAAGAGCTGCTTCTCTCTCTAGTCTCCCCTGGGCAGAACTGCCCCACACTGTTCTGAGTGCCCAGCTGGTGGACCTTGTGTCCTATTAACCTTTGGGTGTATCCCATTCTAGAGGTGCCCACCTGGACTCCTGGTGATTGCTTAATTTACTCCTTCCTGTGACAGAGAGACCTGACAAAAGCAACAGAAGGAAAGAAGGAAGGAAGGAAGGAAGGAAGGAAGGAAGGAAGGAAGGAAGGGAGGGAGGGAGGGAGGGAGGAAGGAAGGAAGGAAGGAAGGAAAGCTGGTTTTATTTTGGCTCACCATTCGAGGGGACTGGCACATCATAAGAAGAAAAGTATGGTGTCAGAGTTCAGGTGGGTGTTCACCTTCTGTCCAGAGTTAGAAAGCAGAGAGAGGTGGTCTCTGTACTCAGCTCACTTCCTGTTTTTATTCAATATGGCGCCCAGCCTATGGAACAGTGCTCTTCATGTTTGGGGTAGGTTTTCCTGCCTCAGTTAACTATATGTAGAAGTTCCTCCATGGACACCCAGAGGTTTCTCTTCTGTGCCATTCTGTATCCTGTCAGCTCAGCAGTATTAAACATCACACTTGGTTTCAGGAACTTCCTTTTTGAGAAACCCCAAGTCTAGACCTTAAAGTTTGATTACTAACCTGTCCTCAGAATCAGCCTGGAACCCTAAGCTCTTCCAGAACCACAGCAAAGACTCTCTGCTTGGAGCTCTCGGTTTTTCTGCTCAGTGTCTCTTCTCACAACCTTATTCTTCTCATGATGACCAGATGGTGAGGCATTTGCCCTCTCACATGCATGCTACACACACACACACACACACACACACACACACACACACACACACACA
>OU015750.1:112594023-112609697 GCA_907169655.1 Acomys percivali
TGCCTTTCTGTCTGAGTTGTAATTACTGCTTGAAGTGAAATATAATTTAGTAGCTTACCAGACTTGGGGTGCTTTTGATACAGCCATAAAAGACTCTCATTGAGCCACATGCAAAGGTGGGCATTGCTGGTTCTGCGTTGAGGAACGGCAGGGCTCGTACTTCCTGAAGCCCCCTTCCCAGCCCTCTTGTGTGCCTCGCCTGTCTTTTCCCTTGATGCTTCATTCACTTTCAGCTTCCAAACACTTCATTCTAATCATATATATATACACACACACTCACACACGCGCATGCGCACACCCCGCCTTGCTCTCTGCTCTACTGAGCTCCTTCCTAGACTGCAGCTGTGCTTGGGGCCCTTGGGCTTTCCAAGGAAAAGTGTTCAAGGTAACCTTTGACCTAGCCCCTGAGCATTGTCTGTTCCACCTCAGTTCCTATATCAGAGGAAATGAGACCATCTTCCTTTTCACCTCCTACATACACCCACATCCTTCAAAAACAAAGAGCCCCACCTCTCCATCCCCGAGAGTCTGACCCCTCAGGACTACAGCTGAGGGTGTCACGTGGGGTGCCACAACTCCTCCACAAACTCCTGGAACACAGAGAAGGCCACAGCTGTGCACGTTCGGGAAGCAGATACAGTCGTCTGTATGACTGTTTCTTTGATAATGGCCAAAAGCCCAAATTACAAATGTAGGACAATGATAGGAAATTCACTCGAGGTCTGAGCTAACATGGTCCAAGAGTGCAGTCGCCTGACGCCCTCCTTGAGCCGGAAAAGCACGGTGAGGTCGACAGAACACAGGACACGTGGGAGGAAAGGGTTCTGCCTGGGCCAAGGAAGGTGTTATTCTTCCTGCCTTTCACAAGCCAGTCTAGTCTCTAGAATCTAGGAAAACACGGGCATCTGCTTCTGGAAGACATTCTTCGACAGACTCCTCCTCTGTTACAGATCAAAACTGGTCTGGTTTTTCTCACAGAATCCTCCACTTCTATAATTTGTTTACTGTTTGTCTCTGGATTTTGTTCCTTTACCTATGAGGAAGAAAAGTTGCATTGCTAAAAGCATTAAATGTCAAGAATTGCAAAGTCCTGTGTCTCTTATACCATATACACATCTTTTATCTAAAACTTAAATTGCTAAGTAAACCACTGTTGTCATGGCTGTTCTGGCATGACCATAGACAAGCACAGGACCTGGCACAGAGCAGAACCAGGACTCAGGAGGGTCACCAGGCCCCATGTGCTCCTCGAGCACCTGGACAGCCCGGCCTAAGGCGCTGTGGAAAGTAGCCATCTGTGAGCACCTCAGGCCAAGCAGATCCTCCACCCAATAACAGGTCATCTGTGACAGCGGCCCATAAACCTCTGTGACTTCACCCCAGCCCATTGTGTGAGCCTTGCCACTGCCCCATCTCATCTGGAACCCAAGGAAACGCAGCTCCCTTTCCCAGGCCCCACGCAGACCAAGACAGATTCTTTGCTGCATTTTCTCCCTATGAACTGATCTCCTCTGTTTTGTTTTGTGTTGTAAGCCAGCTCCTTTGAAAGGCAGACTCCTGTCTGGTGGAAACTCAGAGTACTGTTGTGGTTCATCATCTGTCCCCTGGGGACCCCACAGACTTTCCAGTAGAGCTAAAGGTGGCCCCATACCCCAAACCTTCTCCCAGACATCGCCGCCTCCACACTCCACAGAATGGCAACTGGCACCGGCATTTCTCTCCGCTCTGCAGTGGGCAGTGAGATAACAGCAAGAAACAGACTCGAGGTGCCAGGCAGAGAGGTTGCCGAGTGTCGCCTGGGTGGGTGGGAAGGCCCCCACTGTCATGTGCCCCATGAGATAAACACTTCCCTTTGTGTTCTGTTCAGCCATCACTGAGAATCAAAGGAGGCTTTGGTTGTGCATAGATCTCCCCCGGCTCCCAGATGGGCAGCTGGGGTCTGCTCAAGCCTTGTGTTGTGTTTGTTCAGTGTCTTTTCAGCATTGGGTGAGGTTGTATTTGCTTTTTAGGTATTGGGGGGCAGTGTTAGGGTTTTGTTTTGTTTTCATGTACTCTGTCAAAAAGAAATCTTACTGCCAGTCCTTGCCTGCTTGCATATTTTCACACTACACTATACTATAGTAGAAACACACTCATCTGAGAAATGCCTCTCCCCTCACACCCATCCAGTGCATGTCTAGATGTGGTAATTGGCAGCGGTCACTTCATCCCACCAAGCCGCACAGCCCTAGTTTCCAAGAGAAATCTAAATCTAATCAAAACCTTTCTGACATCAGACCACGTTTGGGTTTCTGAATCATCTGGACTAAGCAAAGGGACAGGCTCACTTCCAGGGGAAAGCTCGCGGCCATACGCCTGTGCAAAGCAGCACTGGGACCCAGCTTGTTCCTAAAGAGACTCATGAGGAAAGAGAAGTTATTTTTCAACATAGGGGCTCCTTACACCACAGTAGAAAACAAAGTACTAACATGTCGATAATGACCAGTGGCCTGTACATGGAGCCACATGTACATGCACAGTGTCTGAGCCTGCTGAGTGGCAGCTACCCTCAGACTTAAATTTCTTCTTGCATCCCAAATAGTTTCAAAGATCAGGGAACAAACAATACAAATAGAGAATGTATCCACTTTCTAGAGAGAGAGAGAGAAAGAGAGAGAGAGAGAGAGAGAGAGAGAGAGAGAGAGAGAGAGAGAGAGAGAGAGAAGAAAGACCCACGGGAGCTTCTTAATAAAACTGTTAAACTGGGTTGTTAAATTAATTCCACTGGCTTGTGCTGGATGACAAGCTTATATTATCAATATAAGAAGTTAGAAGTATGATTATGGCTGAGAAATTCACAAAGGAGTTCTGGTTTGGGGTATGAGCCTCTTGGAAGGAGGCAGCCTGTCTCCCTCCTGAGCAGCCTACAGCGTGTTCACGTCCTGGGGTTGAGCTCACGGTAGCTCAGGGCTGAGGAGGTTCTGTGAGGAGCAGAGAAGGGGCTGTGCCATCTTCAGACTCGCAGCCCGCGGTCGCCTGTGGCTGACACTAATAGGAAGGGCTAGTACGCCCAGGTGAAATGGATGGAGATCCTGTACTAACCCCAAGTCAAGAAGCGTATGTTTACACTGGCAGCCCTTTTGTTCCTGCAGGGAGGGAAGTGAGAGCAGTTCCCAGTCAGAGGGGAAGGGAAGCAGAAGTAACCCGCTGGACTGAGGAAGCAAATTCAGTATGCACACTCACCAGAAACGTGCTGTCCCTCCCAGACGCAGTCCCCACCCTCAGGAGTGCCCACGGCGAAGCCCTTGGGCAACATCACCCATCTGGACCACTGGCACCATTCTTCCCACTTGCCATAACGCCATGGACACTTTCCCCAGTGAGCGGGCACACACTCACACACAGTGACAAGTCCACCATGACACTGGATAGGAGTCTGCTTGAAGAACAAGAGGTAACACAGCAGAGACATTCGCCACTGGCCGCCTAGTAATCCCTTGTCATTGTCATTGTCAGTATGTAGCTATAAATTAACTACCAGTGGACATTATGGAGTTCGTCCACACAGCTCCCCACCTCTGCAGGCAGTGGGGCCTTTGCCAGGAAGCTCTGCAGCTCCAGCCCAGCCCTGAGGAGTTGTGTGCCTGCCCGGAAGTATCTGTGGTTTCACCATATTTACTCCTCAGCATTTTAGCAGATCCTAAACCAGTTGCTTAAATCCAATCTGACTGAGGTCATCTTCAGACAGTGACTCTAGTGTCTTAGGCCTCGTCAGTCACGCTCCACAGCCTGAACTCTTCAACACAGTACAGAAGAGGCAGATGGGCCTAAGTGTCAGTCACTGGCCCGTGTGAGCCTCTCCCTTTGATCTCTGTAACAGGTTAACTTTCCAGAGGGAAGCAAGCAGCTCCCTCCTACTGTGCACTATAGAGCAAGTCCTGTGACCACAGGCACTGCAGTCCGAGGCAGGCTCCGTGTCCCAGCAGCGTGCTATAAAGTTATTCTTCCCAGGGATGTCTCAGCCACTGTAGGTAGCATGAGTGCACTCAATACACACGCACCCATATAATCAAGCCACTTCACAGTGCGTTTCCCAGAGTGTAGCCATCATGGAGCTGTGTGTGACCATCCTATAAGCACTGAACAATCTGGACATCTGAGGTGCCCTTACAGTTAGTGACTATCATGTGCAACAGTGGTCGGGTCAGAACCTTTGTACTTCAGTAGCCATAGCCAATATCTGAACTTGTCTCTCCCCTGTCCCTGGACCCCTAGAATTCTTCACCCTGCTGTCTTCTTCCCCATCTCATATGCATGTCTACTCGATTTCCTCCCCACCCCCCTCATGGTAACCTAGTTTTTCCCTCTATATTTTTATCAACTCCACGTATACATGGGATCCTACAGTATAATTGGTTCACCTCAGCATATGTCCTCCAGGCTAACGTAAGGGTAACATTCCTTTTTAGGGCCAAATAATATCCCTCTTTATGTGTGTGTGTGTGTGTGTGTGTGTGTGTACACATATACATATATACATACATATATACAAGCGATAAGTATCAGTTTTCTCTATCCGTGCCTACACCATTAGCATGTTCTGGCCATTGTGAATATTGCTGAAGGTCCCGATTTTGTTTGAGGGGTAAGTAGTTAGCTGTTCTGTTTAGCTGCATTTAGCAGTCCTGTTTTCCACTTCTATAGGAAATCCCACCCCAGTACTATGCGTAGAGACTGTGGTGTCCTACACCCCCAAGCCTTCAGAACCTCTTGCTATGACAGGACCCTGCATCACGTTTGTCCCCAGGCCCACTCTTTGTCCTTCTCTCATGAGTTCATTTTTTTTTCTCAGTAAAATGCTGGTGGCCCTGGAGTTGTGTAGTAGCTTGGCACCGAATGTTTTAGGACACAAGCTTATGGGAAGCACTAAAAAGACAACCTAGTGAGTGTTTTCTGCACCAGTGGTGTAGGAAGGAAACGGGTAGGAGTCGCTAAACACCTGTTGACGGTGCAGTCAGAGCCTCTCCCCAGACACCCCAGCAGAACACAGCACTAGGCCTTCCTGTTCCAGGGTGCTGGTCTTAGGACTCCCTGCAGGACCCCCTAGCTCTCCGATTGCCCGGGTGCTCTCTCCCAGAGATGCGTGGCCAGGGCTTCTAATCCTGTGCATAGATGCTTCCAGACCTGTCAGCAAGAAGCACGTGACTCCAGAAAGTCTGTTGCTCCTGTCAAGACAAAAGATTGTGTGTAACACCCAGCAGCCACTTAGAGCACTGTCTGTCACAGAAGGAGAAGTTGGGGGTGAACTTTGGAGCTGGAATTAAATGGGTGAAGGGACTCATGTGACGAGTGCCCATGCCTGGGGTGCAGAGGTCAGGAGGGGGTTAGCGTGTGTGTGTCTGTGTGTGTGTGTGTATGTGTGTGTGTCTGTGTATGTGTGTGTGTGCGCGCACCTGCGTGTGTGCTAGGAAGTGGATTGACACACATCTGTGTGTATTCAAGGGGGACGTGTGTGAGAGTGTATACCTGTTTCTTTTTTATCACTGATACCCCCTATTTTTATTTCAGTATCATTTTTTTTTTTTTAAGTTAAATGCTAGAAGAGCCCAGAGGGAAAAAGTTTTACAACAGTTCTAAGAAATATCCTGTTGGTTGAGATCTAAAACCATTTTGTAGTTTCTAAACAAACAGTTTTTCTTTTTTTAATTTTAGAACAAATGTTTAAATCTCCATGTAAGCACAGAGATTTTAGAGGTAGGAGTGCCATTAGGCTGTCTCTCCAAAGCCGCTTTTACAGGACAGGAAACAGGCCCCGGAACTTCCTCAGTCTGGCTGCCTGGCTCAGTAGAACAGTAGCAAGCCATCTCAGAGTTAAAGCGCCTGCGCCCTGGCCCAGGCCTCACCGTGTCTCCATTTAGAAGTATGATGCGCGGCCACAGGGCCAGAGTAACAAGAGAAGAGGCTAAGCAACACAAAACCACCTCTCCTCGCCAGGTGCCTTCCTAAGCCAGACGTTCCACTGTCAGCTCATCATTCTCGGAGCTAAGGCATTTCTGCCAGTCCTTCTCCAATGGAAAACCAAGGGCCAAGCCAGAGCTAAGGAGCAGGAGGGGCAGAGGAGGGGCCTAAACCCGCCTGTCATTTAAGGCACAGGCACTAAAGCCAGGGCTTTACGTCCCACCCTGCAGCAGACAAGCTGGCCCATTGTTACTTGTTTCCCCACACTCAGCCTTGAAGACAATGCATTTGTGAAGGGATCACCCATGTCAGCACATAGTCTGGGTTCGTGGGCTCAGAGCAGGGCACCCGTGGGCTGGGGGAATGCAGAGTGCCCTCTGCTCAAGGTCACTCACTGTCCAAGGCAAGGGCACCTGAGTCTGAGGTGGCACCTCTGCTCAGCCTGGATCCACTGCAAGCCACAGGACTTTGGAGCCAAGAGCAGTCCCACCTGCACGCTGGGCGCCTGTGGAGCACGACCAATCAGAGCAGAAATGAGCCCCGGCCCTGCACAGTGCCTGGGGCCTTAGTTTTCCACCCAGCCACATAATTATACTACCCACGGGCTCTCTCAGGCAGGATCCGTCCCAAGCAGGTTTTACCATGGGCTTCTGCAGGTGCAGACTAAAGAGCCTGGTTAGTGCCATCAGCTGAATGTACATCCACCATCTTCAAGGGACCCAGGACCCTGTGTCTGTGTCCCTGGCAACATCGGGAAGTCCAAGTTTTCCCTGGCTGCAGCCTCAATGCTATACAGATAAGGCAGCATCCAAGGTATGAAGAGAACAGGAAGGCGAGTGAGCAGAGAGAAGTGTCACCAATCCACAGGGCAGAGCCAGCTCTAGGGAAATCTGCTTATGGCCCAGTGTAGGCCACAGGGTGTGGGAAAGGCTACCAGGCAGGCAGGTGACGCCACCCTTCCTCAGAAATTGCTGATGGGCAGTGGCCTCTCAAATGGGTTGAGGTACCAGTGTGCTGCCGCCACCACCACCCGCCCCCTGCTGATTCTAATGTCTGCTTTATTATCTACTGAACTCCAGCTCCTAATTCAGGGCCTTTATGTCCCATCCTAAGGATGCTCTCCTGAGTGCTGAGTGCTGGAGACACAGCAGAGAGCATACACAGCCCAGCAGAACAGCCCCTAGAGTAGGAAGAGACAGGATGAGCAAAGACACCTGCAAACTGGTGGGCCTACCAGGTGGGGGATAAGTTCCCTGAATAAAAAGTAAAGCTCTGAGAACCCAGATAGCTGAGGTATGGTTTAAAATAAAGTACCCGGGTCACAGCCATGGGACCTGGGCAGGACTTGGGGGCAACTTTCCAGGAGACAGAATTCAGCAAATGAGAGTCTGCAGCTGGAGCGTGCACGCAGGAGCACACTGGTCCCGTCCATCCCCAGGAGAGCCCCATGGCCCCTGTGAGGACTTGAGAAGGATAAGGGAGAGGCAGAGACTAGTTAAGAAATCGTCCTAAGAGATGAGGTTTGACTAACTAAATCAGCAATGGCAGAAGCAACAGAGAACAGTGGTGGTTACAAAAGATACAGCAGTAATAGTTGCACCAGTAAGTATGTGAAAACATGTTCAGCACCCTCAGCCATCAGGGAAATACAAACCAAAACACACCAAGAGCCCATCTCATCCATTCAGAATGGCCATCATCTAGAAAGCAAGTACATGCCATTAGGATGCCAGAAAAGGAGACCTCACACACTGCTCGTGGGAATGTCCTCTACAGGGCCACCATGGAAACCAGCAGGGAAGTTCTGCCAGAAGCTGAAAACACAGAGCCATGTGACCGATTGTGCCACTAATGTAGCCAAACCCAATTGCACAGTCAGAACATCAGAGACGCCCGCAATGTCGGCTGCAGCACTCTGCCCCATGACTGAGTTCACATAGCATCAGCCCATGTGAAATCATACATGCGTGTATGCTCACACACAGATACACATATACATGCAGACACAGACACACGCATATACACACAGACACACAGACAAAACCACACACACAGAGATACTCACAAATACACATACACACACACATATACACAGTAAGACATATAGATAGACACAGAGACACAGACACACATACACAGATACACAAACACAGGCATAGACACAGAAGTGCCATTTGGCCATGAAGCAGAATAAAATCAGCAGGGCTTGGTTGCGCACGCCTTTAATCCCAGCACTCAGGAGGCAGAGGCAGGCTGATCTCTCTAAGTCTGAGGCCAACCTAGTCTACACAGCGAGTCCAGGACAGCCAGGGCTACGCAGAAAAACCCTGTTTAAAAAAAAAAAAAAAAAAAAAAAAAAAAGGAAAGAAAGAATAAAATTATATTGTTTGAAAGAAAATGGGTGGAATTTGAGAACATCATATAAAGGAAAATAAACCAGACTCAGAAAAAGAGTATACAGTTTTGCTCCTGTAGAATCTAGATCATGTAGTGGTTTTAAGGATGAAAATAGAAGGGGTACTGTTTGGGAAGAAAAAGGGGGCCCATGGCGGGAACAAGTGAGGTAGGTTGGGGTGATTTCTTAAAGGACAGTGCATTCATGTAAGAAGAGCTCTTCATGAAACTGTTACCTTATACAACTAACACAGAACAATCCAAACCTAACAGGAGAAATGGCCACGAGAGGATTGTGTGGCCCCTTTTGTTATTCCTGGCATAGAAGTGTCCCCTGAGGGCCACCGTCCTGTCTGAGTTCCTCTGTACCCATCAGCCCTTCCTTCCTTTCGTGGTTAGGTTACAGAAACCTGCTAAATTTAAGACTATCTTGTGTCCCGATTCAGGAATATCATCAGCAAGTTTTTAAATTGTGAGAGGGACAATCATTTCAGTGCAATGTTTTTATTCCGCAACACCACTAGGCAGCCATGCTTGCTCCAGTTCTTAAACTGGACTTAATGAATCTACCCATTAAACACAGTATGGCTTCTTATTTCTCCAACTCTTTATCATGATAAGGGACAGACTGTACCCAGCATTTCAGCATCTTTAAGAACCTCGCGCTATTTCTTCTAGTGAGAAATCTGGATCTGAGATAACTAGGAATTTATACTTACACACAGTTGTCTAATCATCTAAGAGGCAATGACTGGAACTCAGTTCTGATCCCAGCCTTGGGTGCTTTTCAAAGCCAGGCAGACTGAAAACTTCCATACTTTACTTTGGGCCTGGATGGGTACTAGTTTCTAGAACATTCTACTCTGGCATCAGGTCCTAAGCTCTGCTGGTCCCTGGTCCCTTTTCCATGTCCCTCCTCCCCAGGGCTGGGGAGTCCTTCCACAGCTGTCCTCTGAGGCTGAGGGGCGGGGAGAAAAGCTGGGGAGGAAAGGAGGGTTAGCTTGTCCCTGCCGCAGCCCCAGGAAAGGCCACCTGAGTCCCAGGGTTGAGACACTCACAGAGCAGGTTCTGCTCTTGCTCACAGGACCAGAAAGCCCTTCACCTTCTCCTGCCCGGGCATCCTGTTGCCTCCGTGTTAGACATGTCTGCCTTCCATCTTTGGGAGGCCTCTACAGTGTCACCCAGTGCCCAGGTAGTTACTGCAGGGCCTCTGCTCACCGCCAACCAGGCATCCCCAGAGCCCCGTTCCCATGTCAGGTCTCAGGCAGGCCCCTGACCCCGCCCTCCTTTCCTGCTTTCCTTCCGGAGCCAAGCACATGGGTGGGGATTGTCCTGGCACCTCTAAAGCGCTGAGATTCTTCAGCTCCTTCTAACCACCGCTCTGGCAACGGTACTTTTGTGGCTACTTGGGTCCCTAATTGCCATTGTAGAAAGCCGAAGCTTCAGGAGCTGCCAGTCTGCAACCTCCCTTCAGATGTAAATGTATTATGCAAATTCATCTTGGGGCCCTGAGTGGGACCCCTTGGCCGTCCCTGGATAGTGACAGGAAAAGAACACTGCCTTGGTTTGCAGAAAACAGAGACAATCCCCTTCCCTGCCTTCCTTCGGTGCTGGCCCCTGGCCGCTTCCTGTCTCCAAGCTTCCTCTCCCACCCGCAAAGCCGAATTTAAAGAGCTCTCACACAGGATGCTGCCTGGGGTCAGTGCTCCTAGGCCTGTGTGCCCCAGGACCGTGGGCGGGCTGCTTAACTGTACTTCCCCGAGGTCTCTAGACCCTATAGGTGAGGGGGGATATTATGTATAGGAACTTTATTTTTAGTCACCCATGTGAACAATGTATTAAAATAGTTTGTGTCTAGTGGCACCGAATCAGGACAGATACCTTGCCATCCCAAGAAGAGACTCTTTGAAACAGGGATTTATAGCCCATCACCAGAGCTCTTTCTTTCCTCCTTCGATGCCTTGGTTCCCCATCCATGGGGCCCCAAGCTGTGGCCTGCCTCCTGCCCCCCTCACCTCGGCCTCCATGCCCTTATAGCAGGGAGCAGACTGTCCTCTCTCCGGACATTAGCTGTCTCAGAGCATTTCCCAGATCTCTAATAGCAATCTAGTCCACAGAAGATTCTCAGCCCATAAATTCATAAACCCGCCAGCCCATTAGGCATGTGGCTCTGGGCTCTGCTGTTCCAGGGACTCTTCAAGCTCCCGGCAGGATAAATTTATAAGCCTTTTTGCCTGGACCCATGCTTCCAGCTTCAGCGTTGTTTATTGGTGTTATCATTGAATGTGAGGAAAAAAGTTACCACAAATGTATAGAAATGTGTTCTGTGATAAACCCAACTCTGGGAAAATGCCCCCAGCCCTTATCGTTGAGCTATGTATCTTTATTCGCAGTGTAGTAGTATTTAAATTCTCACAGTTCATCTGTATCCTTCTGGATTTGGGAGAGAGCGAACGCCCTCCCCCGGTATATCATTTATGTTGTAAAGTGCTTTAAAAAATCAAACACCTTTCAAGTGAAATTAGCTTAAGAGGAAGTGACTTCTTAGTCCCTGCCTGCCTCTCAGGGTCCCTGCCTGAGAAGAGAGCCTTCTTAGAAGCGTACAGTTGAACTCTGAGTCCAGAGGGAGCCCCTTCATGTAGATTCAAGGTAGCTTTGTAATTACCCAGCAGCCCACGGTGCCTGATCAAACGGGACCTCTCTGAGGCACGTAGAGAAGACACCACCTCTCTCTTCTCATGCCTAATAACAAATCACAAACCAGCTCTACGGTTCAGCTTGTCACTCAGAGTGCCGTGGGCATGTCATTATGCCTTCTTCCCCTGCCCCGGTCCCACCCCAACCTGCAGACAGCCGTCTCTATCTTCACTGAGGTTTCTGAGGAAAGAAACAGACCTGGCTTCCCTGAAATATGAATCTTCCTTATAGTGTGAAAAATACATTTATATTCTTGCCTCGAGGCCTCAGGTTCTAACAACTTCTAAGCTGGATATTTTTTTGCTTCTTGTCTCCACCACAGACCTGTAACTTGTGGCCAAGGCTTTGAGGAAAGGAGGCCAGAAGCCTGTCAAGCAACCATTTTAACAAAGCACCTCATTCCAAATGAACAGCATGTCACCAGAGCATGCCCTGTCCCCCAGACTCTATGGGTGGGTGTGAGGATCATGTGACAGGCACTTCTCCCTCTCCCCTTGCATGGCAGCCTACGAGCACTCTGCCGGGGGACCAGCACCATAAGCCTGAGAAGGCCACACTGAAAGGCCTCTCACCCTGAAAGACAGGCCACTCTACTCACCCGGCCTGTCCTGTCCAGCTGCACAAGCTTTTGATGGTCTCCAACTGTTTCCCCAGACACACATGATACCTTCCCACTGATACCAGGAACTAAGGACCTAGAGTAAGGTTAAAAATGACATTCCCCCAAAACAATTTATGAAATGCCTATTACCTAGCAATTTCATATTCCAATGCAATTATGTTGGTGTTATTAGTACATCATGAACAGTACTAATATAATTATTGTTTTGTGTGGCATTACAGGAAATTGATTTAAATAGATTTACATATTTTTCAGATAAAGGGCACAGCTAAGGTGGATAAATAAGAAATTTGACATTGCTTTGAAAACAAACAGCTAAGCAAAACTGGGTTAGATTTCATTTGCAATGCTAGCATAGATATTATTGTGCCTTCTGGTTAGTATCAATATCTTATCATTTCAGACATTTTTTTTTTTTTTAATTTAAAGGCATCATTTGGCTTCACCTCACTAGGCCCCTCCACAGCGCTTTTAGCACCCTTTCATAGCTGAGTGCGGATCAAGATATAATTAAATGCCTTGCTCCAGATGTACCCAAGTCTAGACACTACACTGTTTTAACTCACCTGCCCAGGCCTCAAGTCACATCATCGACAAATGGAGTTTGCTAAATCAGAGCAGCCAGGTTCTGATGCAGCAAGGCTGGGCCGCTAGAGGACAGGTCTCCCTGAAGCCCACTGGGTCCCTGCCCCTACCCCCACCCTTTAATTTCAACATACAAAGCCACATCATCAGTCTGGAAGTCCACTCATGCTTTCAGCAGGTTACTCCACATTCGCAGTGCACCTACTGCGTGCCAGCTCTCCACCTCTGCTCTCTGCCACAAGCACTCGACCAACACAAATACCAGAGGCCTACTGGAACAGCTGGATGGTGGCAGAGAGGTCACCCTGGTGTTCATAAAATGGTTACCCAGGGGTAAGATCTCAGCTAGGCCTGGACAGAGTCCAGATAGACAGCTGCAGGACATCTGAGGTCAGGTGGGCTGTGGGTTCAACAGGAGGAGGTGAAACTAGCCGCACCTAAGGAAAAGGCTGGGGAAGCAGAAAGCGATCCTACAGGCTTCTAAATACCTCAGTTGTACATGGGAAGAAGATGCTTTTGCTGAAAAGAATCCGAAAGCCATGCGCAGAAGGCGTTAGAGGGAGAAAGAGGTTAGGAAACGGGCATTTTTCTCATCAGTTTGCCTGGTGCAGGAGAGCTCTGAACCCTCTGGAAGATGGCTGCTGTCCCCAGCCCAGGAACATCACATGATCTGATATGTTGGTCAGCCCCAAAGCACACAGCTGTGGCATTTGTACCAGTGCTTGATGACCAGCAGTTAGACTGAAAGAGTTCCAAGGATCAGCAGGCTCACACACTGGCCCATGAGGCCCCAGGGAAAGCTGAATGAATGAATGAATGAATGAATGAATGAATGAATTAGTGAATGAATGAATGAGCGCATAAGAGAACAAGTAAAAGAATTAGATCTGACTATCAGTGGGCTTTAGGCATCCTAAGTTTCCTGGGAACTCTGTCCAGAGTGCCATTTCATTCCCAGATCCAGGACTAGCTAGTCCACAGAGAACAGGTCCCTCCCATGTGCCTTTAGGCTACCAAGGCTTCCTCTCTCTCAGGGAAGCTAGGAAACAGGTCCTTGAGCCTTAGCCTGGGCGCCTTGACAGTCACCTGACTCAGGAGCCCCAAGAACGGAGATGAGAATGGCAAGAACAGCGGGTGAATGGCAGTGGTGATCCTGATCCTTCCCTCGGTGCCCTGGTGAGGGGTAAATAAGTTTAATAAACACAAACGGTCTGCAGAGTCACTGGGGTGTAAGAGCAGTGGCTGCTGCTGTGGCCCCAGCAAGCTGTTCCTTCTATTAACACAGATATTTCCAAGATAAATTAAAGAAGATTCTTGGAGCCTGGCTCAGTGGCACACTCCTGTAATCCCAGCACTCAGAGAGGCAGAAGCAGGCAGATCTCTGTGAGTTCAAGGCCAGCCTGGTCTACAAAAAAACAAAACAACAAAGCAAACAAACAAAAAATCCCAAAAGAGTCTTGGTTTAAGCAGGGAAAACTCTCCTGCTTTTTCTTTGAGATAGCCATTTATTTCTCAGGACCTATTTGACGTGAGCGCAATCAGGATCAAATATTACATCAGGGTTTTACTTTAATGATCGAAAAACAGAAGCTTACATATTTATACTTGGGATTTACCATAACCGAATGTGTCTCAAGTCTGAATCAAAGATTATTATTGTAATGTTTTGACTACTTAAACATTTTACTTCTGGAAATAACTTGATCCATAAATTAAAATGGATTTCTGGGTATCTCCAAGTATTTATCATTAAAAACATTTTGTCCTCGTTCCCTAATTAGCTGTGATGGACCAACTCCCCCCAAAAATCCATTTATATTTAATCGAATTATTGGTCGTGTCTGGTTAAGTTCTTTTAAAGCCATTACAAATATTTTCTTATGCATCTCTTACTGGTGGGTTTGTCTACAAAATATCAATTACAAGAGTTAAACACGCAATACAGAAGCTGGCATGGTGGTACACACCTCTAAAACCCACACTTGGGAGGCAGAAGTAGGTAGATGGATCTTTGTGGGTTCAAGGCCAACCTGGTCTACATAGCATTTTCCAGGCCAGCCAGGGCCATATAGTAAGACCCTGTCTCAAGAACAAATAAACAAACAAATGTGAAGTGGAAGAAATCCTCATCCCACACTTTGGAACAGACAAAATAACTATAAAATCATAAACTAGATTTAGATGTCAAAGCTTTTGAGTAAATATGACAACAGTAAGTTGTCCTGTAAAGAGGGAGTGTGTGTCCTCAGAAAATGCCGTACGAAGGGAAGGAGGGTTTCCAGTCGCACTCAAAGATCTGTCAATCTGAACTCTCTGGTCAGCTGGGGAGGGAACTCTGCTGTGACATAAGTGGGGCAGTTGCCTGGAGGTGCCAGCCAGGACAGGGAGAGGTCAGAAGGGTCAAGGCATGCAATCTCACAGGCCACAGGCCAGTGCAAAAAGCAAGGACAGTTTCTGGGCCTGTGGGTTGAGCTGTGCGGTGGTGCGTCTAACCTGCGCCCGTCGTGTCTGTGGTGGAAGGCTGAGGGCCTCACCATCTGCTGCTGGGAGCCTGGGGAGGTTAAGGTTTGTTCAGAGTCTCACAGGCAGGCCAATGTGACACCTTGCCTGTCCCATCCCAGCCTGCTACCACTCTTTATCTGCACCGGGTGTGGGGAGCCCCAGTGTTCATCCTGTGTGGTGACAAACCACCACACATCTGAAAGGTCAGTCCCTCAGAGCACCTGGCTGACTGAGACTTCAGGGTTTAGAGTACCTAAAACACCAAGCTAAAATGTGATTACCACCCTCTGTATCAGTCCTACTTACGCCGACAGGTCTTAATTCTCAACGATTGCAAAACGCTTTAAAGTCGTTTATTCTCAGAACACACAGAGCCAATCCCCCGTGAGATGTAGGTTATTTCTCCAAGCAAAGGCTGATTAGGTGATGGGACTCTATTGCATGCCCTACACACTCCTGATCCAGGAGTGATGGGGCTGCTCCTGATCTTCCCCAGCTGCTTCAGCAGTGCAGGAGAGCAAGAGCTAAGACTTGTCCAGAGCATGAGTCACTGCCAAGCCACTTTAATTCTGAGAAAAACATGTAACAGATAAGTTGCTGATGTTCTTCTCACTGTGCGGCTTTGAAAAGTGTTAATTTTAAGAGAACAGAAGGCTATCCACAAGATAGGAAAATGCATTAATTTTAACAGAAAATGCAGAGTAACTTGGACTTTGAAAATATTGAGCTATTATACAAAATAATCTTCCATGTTAAAATCTCAAAAAATAAAAAAAAAATTACAAATATATTACTCTGTATTTCTGCTATAATCAAAGCCATTTTCTGCATTACTTTCAGAAGAAAGTATCAAAAGTTCAATGTAATACTCATATTTTTTTCTTGACAGCTAAATCCTTGCTTTTTTCCTTTTTTTTTTTTTTTTTTTTTTTTTTTT
>OU015750.1:112627769-112646649 GCA_907169655.1 Acomys percivali
TGTGTGTGTGTGTGTGTGTGTGTGTGTGTGTGTGTGTGTGTGTGTGTACCACACACTTTCCCAGTGAACACTGCTTCTAAGGCTGGGACTGAGCAGGGTAACACATGTAGAAGAACATGTAGATCTTGCCCAGTTGAAGAACAGTAGATCCCCGTTGAGAGACTCTGGGGAAAGGCCAAGAACCCCAGCGATCCCTTGCCCAGGTCTCCGCCTGCGTCCTGATGGGGGCTGCCACTGTCCTGATCCGCCTTGGCAGCTCATGAAAGCTAACAGCCGCCAGGCCTCTGTGCTCCCCTGCCAGGACAGTCATATCCTCAGAGCCATGAGCCTGCTCTGCCAGTGACTCCAGGAGCAGAGGAAGAATTCCTTCTGACTCCCCAGTCAAAGCAGTAAGCCACACAGACAGGGACAGGCAGAGGTCTCAACTGAGCTGTGTGACAGGGGAGAGCAAATTCCTTAGATGACCTCATCATAGACACAGGACAGAGATTCAGGCTCATACCCTTCCCACCAGGATGCCTCTCCCCCCTCCTCAAAAAATTAGACCTACGGTATGACTATTAACTACCACTTAGCTACCACTCCTCAAAACACTGAAAAAGGAAATTGTCTTGCCAGCATTAAGCCCCGCAGGAATGCTCAAAATAATGCCCATGTAGCCTGTGGTCCCCACATCAGTGCTCATGGCAGAACCAAACCCACACTTTCCCCATTGATTCACAGGGACCTCCACTCTCACAGTGAACCAGCAATAGAGGAAATAGCAATATGTTCCTGAGATTAGAAAAATCAAGAGTTAGTGGTGGCACAGGACAGAGCTAACCACCTTCATTTAGCCAATCCTGCCACAGGTAGGAAAATAAGAACACTCGCTTAAGCACCAGAGCTGTCATGGGTCTAAAGGAGCAAGATAAAATTACTGAGTGTAAGTTAAACTAGAAACGCTTGGTACACTGAAGTCCTACAGCCAGGGACCGTGATACCTGTCCTGCAGAAAACTGCAGTTTAGTAACAGTGCATGCTGTAGGTGATGATCACACGTGTCTGTCTGACCACACTGCTCTTGAATCCAGCATCACTAAAGGATCCCTCTGCCATGGTTTTGTTTTTGTTTTGTTTGTTTATTTGGTGTTTTTATGCTTTGTTTTGTTTTTCAAGACAGGGTTTCTCTGTGTGGCTGTGGCCGTCCTGGAATTCCCATTGTAGACCAGGCTGGCCTCAAACTCACAGCAATCCTCCTGCCTCTGCCTCCCGGGTGCTGGGATTGAAGGCATGCACCACCATGGCCATCCCACAGCCATGTTTTGACATCACTGCCACCCTCTGAGGTTGCAGAGTGAGCCTTTTTAGTCAAACATTAGGGCAGAAAGCAGACTACATGGGGGTCCCTCCTGCCCATCCAAGAAGAAAGTTGCATTGTGGGTAATCTGCCATCATGTAGGAACTGTGTGTCTGCAGTTGTAATGGTCAACGTGTTTCAGTGGCTTTCTGTAGCATTAAAGACACAACATTCAGACTCTTATTTATCATGGCTTCCGTCCTTTGGGTAGGGTATCAAGGCTGCTCCAGTCAGGGAGAATTGGTATCAGGCTATGCAGGGCTGGGAGGCAGGGCCGTGCAGGGTCAACAAGTCCGCCTGCATCTTCTTGACCCCCCCCCAAAAAAAAACATCGTTTTATTTCCCTCAGCTCTGGGCTGAGTCCTAATTCCAAAGCAACTGTGTACACTAAACTCAAATTTTTCAGTAGATTAAAAAAAAAATGTAACTCAGGCAAATAAACATTATTTATTCAAAAGTCTCAAGCGTCAGCACGTTCCGCTTATCAGTGCTTCCAACAAGCCCTAGTGTCAGTTCTTGTGCAAATCCAGTTTTGCTGTGGCAAATTAAATGGTCACATTTTAATTTTCCTCTATAGCCTCCCTCCCTCCTTCCCTCCCTTCCTCCCTCTCTCTTTCTCTCTCTCTGTGTGTGTGTGTGTGTGTGTGTGTGTGTGTGTGTGTGTGAGAGAGAGAGAGAGAGAGAAAGAGAGAGAGAGGAGAGAGAGAGTCCGCAAAAAGTTTTTATTGGACTCAGCAGAGCTCTGGACACTTGTAAGTGCATTGCTAGGCAAGCCCCAGGGTTCTGCTGTGAGACACTTGGTGAACGTCCCTTGTTACATTTAGCGCACCAATGTGGAAGCTGATAAAGGCTGGTCGCCAGAACTTTGAAAGGCAGTTCAAGGTTATTTTTAACAGAGACACTTAGGAACGGCTGGAGGGTGTCAACTCTGTCCCGCTTCCAGCAGTTAGCTCAGTTTAGCACAGTAGATTGCTTTGATTTGTTCATTAAATATATAATTTTTTGCATTAATTGGGCTCATTTGATGAGAAATATTCCCACTCTATAAAATTTCTGGCTAATGGCTTGAAAATCTATTCAAATTCTGTACTCACAAATTCACTGCAGAACTTCCAGGCACGCTCAAATGCAGCTCACTGCCCCAAGCAAAGCCTAACCCGGAGCAAGGCCTTGGTGGCCCCACATGGGTTTTTCATGTCAGCACAAACACTAAGTATATCTATTTAATTGTATAAAGTAGAACAAATCGTGCATCACACCTTACAAGTCTGTAGCTTTGGGCTTTGGGCCCTGGAGGTGGGCTTGTCACTAGCACATTCACTCGCACTGCACCATCATACAGGACACAAGAGTGCATGGGGCTGAGTTCCTTATGCAAGTGAAAGTCACTTCAACGTGTATTTGTCTCTGTGTGCACATGCATGTGGGTCCACATGTGTCTACAATACAGAGACACCAAGGACGACCACCCAGCTTCCTTCCTAAGGTGTTGTCTACTGTTTTTGTTTTTCTCCTTTGGGACAGGGTCCCTCACTATCCAAGGGCTCACAAAGCAGGCTCAGCTGGCTGGCTGATGAGTGCCAGGGGTCCACCCACCTCCATCTCTCCACCACTGGAGCTGTAAGAGCTCCTGCATCTTTTGCCTGGGTGGAGGGTAGGGGTGGCAAACCCTGGTCCTCGTACTAGAAGGATGCACTTTACCAACTAAGCGATTTGTCTGGCCCTAGATGAAAGTTCTAAAGACCATAACATGTGAAATCAAATTATGGAGAGCTCAGACTACTGGATTTCAGAGTAACGTTTGTTAGAAACCCAATGTCTCGCCAGGAGGTGGTGGCGCACGCCTTTAATCCCAGCACTCGGGAGGCAGAGGCAGGCGGATTGCTGTGAGTTCGAGGCCAGCCTGGTCTACAGAGTGAGTCCAGGACAGGCAAGGCTACACAGAGAAATCCTGACTCAAAAACAACAACAAAAAGAAATCCAATGTCTCCTTTTTCACTTGTGTGCCTCAGTTACATAGAAGAAAAAGCCACAAGACTAAGAAACGGCTTGTGTGTAGCATCATTCAGATTTTGTACAAGTGAAAGACGGTGCTAACACCCGGCTGTCCGGGGCTCACCTAGACAGCTGCCAAGATCAGCCCACAAGTAGTTAAAATTGTCCCAGCAAGTTAACGTCATTCCTGAGCGGCTAATCTGTAAGTTCTTCCAAACAAGAATCACTTGTTTTAGTCTTTATCTAGCTGACTAGACATGACCAAGTGGGTCCAAGAGAAATTTAATCAAGCAAAACTTAAATATTAATCACAAGCTCCATTTGGATCTAATGTTTTCTGCTTCCTGGAGCAAAGGCTGGCTAGCAAAGTCGCTGGCATAATATGATTTTTCACTTCAGAAAAGGAGAGATTTTTTTCCCAGTGGCTGAAGGCAGCATCCTCCTTCCACATGAGGGTCACACATAGCGTGGAGATCCCGGTGCAACTCAGGAGGAAGAGCGTTCTACAGGAAGACCATAACCTCCCGTCTTCATGAAAACTGGAAACCCTGAACAGTGACTCAGAAACTTTGGCCAACACTGGTGGCTTGCGTTTGGCCTTTTGTGTTTGTTTTGAAAGCCATTGAAAGAAGGTCGGTGTCTCCTTAGACGTTTCCTACGTCTCGGCTCCCACCTGGTCCTCTAGGCACATGTACTCCGAAGGCCCCAGAAGCCCCTAATAAATGCTCATAGCGATGGCATCATTACATTTACCCTGTATTTACCATGTATCCATAGCACTGAAGAGAAATCCCGTGAGCACGACAGCCCCGATTTTGTCATTCCACTGGTAAAGTAAATCAAGCATGGCCACCCCTCTCACAGACATGAGGCCAAGACGTGCCAGTGTCCTCCCTGGGAGATGCTGTGGAAATCCAGCTGCAGCAAGGCCAGTCCCTGCTGACATGCCCTCACCTGGGACCTGCCTGGGGTCTGCTCTGTGGGGCTGACACCCTGCTGTACTGAGGAGGCACCCGGACCCTCCTGCAAACCTTCCTGTCATCTTTTTCACATGTTGGAGAGCACTGCTCTGTTCCTCCTCTCAGGACCTCATCGTCACCTGCGGCTTACGTCACTCTTCTTGATCATGTCGCCTGGCCAGGCATCCCTTCTCTTTTCCTGGGAGGGCAGTGATGGTAGCGTTTGCCTCACACAGCTGTTGTTTTAAAAGACCTAACCTGGCTAAGACACTGTGTTCTCGCTGCTGCCACTCCACCCTGAGAGAGCAGGCAGGGGAGTAGATGTAAGGTGAAAATCCGTCCCTCTCCGAATCGTTCTTGAACCATCTGCTCACTGAACCATGTTGTCCTAATAAGAAAAAAAAAAAGATAAGTTCTCAGCTCAAAGCTTGAAATCTGCTCATTTCACTGACTATAGACTTTATAGATATGTTTATCCCAGACAGATACATTTGTAAATTCACCTATTCTTTTTCTCGATATAGCATTCGAATCAGAACAGTCATTCATCCGTGAAGGCTCCAGCTACCGTTCGTCGTTGTTGTTGTGGTTGTTGTTTGTTGTTGTTGGTCTTGACATCATTTTCAACCGGATGTGTAAGAAAAGTTACGCTATACCAAGAGCGAATCCGCCTTACGACCATGGAAAACATGGATTTGAATAACATTTGTGAACAAATAATTTGAACGTAGACAGTGTTCTTTTGCTTAACTAGAATGACTTTTGTAAACATTTGTCCCCTTCAAGTTTTCTTAGAGCTTGAATTAAAAACTGAACTTGACATTGACAGGGTTTGTGAAGTACTTTGAAGAATTGTATGCTGTTGTGATCACAGGAGCTGTCTGCGCAATAACCATCATTTCACAGTGCTTGTCCAAAGTTATACTGAAATATTATAAAGAGCTGGATGACAGGACGATAGTTGCTCTCTTCTTTACACAGAGGCAGTGACTAAGATTGAAGAAAACAACCTTTTCTAGAGTGCATACATGCTAAGTTACCGAGAACTTTGTTTTCAATTGAAATTTTTGTTTTCATACAACATAGTCTGATCATGTTTTCCCCTCCATCAACTCCTCCCAGATTCTCCCTACATCCCCAGCTACTGAGGAATTTTGTCCTATAATATTTTCCTCCGGCCCAGCGCCCTCTTGCCTACACCAGAGCATAGAGAAGTAAGCCTATGGCAGGTGTGTAGGCGATCCATTGTCTACAGGGTGGAGATTAGCTATGGTGCTGGCTATTGGCCAAGCCTTGTGCATGGCATTTTCAGTTCCCCCAGTGACTGGTGACTGCTCAGCACACAGGGGGGCCTCTTGGAGCCCTCAAGAACTCAGCAGCGTCCTGCTTTGTCCCCAGCTTCAGTGTCAGGAGGAAGCAAAGAGTGGGACATCCAGCTGGGCGCCCAGGGCTTGCTTCAAAGCTTTCTTCTTCAGAGGAAAGAGACCTTGTGAATTTCAGTGATGTCAACAAGATCTGAGAAGACGGAAGGATTTAAGCCCTTGGGCATCTCCAGCGTGCCAGCTGCTGTGGTTATTAAAAGTTTTTGGTTGCAAAACCGTTGCAGCTTTGATTCGCACACCCACAAACCAAGACTTTGGAAATGTCCACTGCAGAGTCATTCTTCGGGGTACAGTTGAGTCCGGGTGTGGCCTCTGGCACAGAAACACCAAGAATTCCCAGTGGGGTGACACATCACTATGTTTAAGGGGGTGGGGGGTAAAGACCAGTTCTTTCAAAGTTCCTGCAGTGTTAAAAAAAATTAAAAGTGAAAGGCAACATATAACTGCAACCATTGCCCCCAAAGACAGCTCCTCTTCCTCGGTGTGGGAAAGTGAGTTTTGCCCCGGTTCTCCGGGCACTTCCATGCTTCCCCACCCTTCACAGTTATCTCTTCCATTATCCAAACTCCAGAGCAGGGAATCCCTCATCCTAGAACAGAAGAAGCCATTCATTCATATAAAGGGATCAACACAGACACTGAAGAAAGAGCGACTTCTGCCCAAAACAAATCTTGATACTTTAGTTATTGGAATTGTCTTAACAGATAAAATATCCTGTGTACATCTCTCTTCTCCTCCATTTGTTATTAGAATTAAAAGAGAAAAATGGCTCAGCCAGGCATGACTGTATATGTCCACTGTGGTCCCAACACTCAGGAGGCTGAGGGAAGAGGATCCCTAAGCCTCAAGCCCAAAACCAGCCTTGGATTTGGTGTGTGTGTGTGTGTGTGTGTGTGTGTGTGTGTGTGTGTGTGTGTGTATCTTAGCCATTCTGACTGACATAAGGTTATTTTCATTTCCCTGATGACAGAGATAGTGAACATTTTTATGAATACCTCTCAACCATTTGTTTTTCATCTTTTGAGAAGCTCCATTTAAACTATTTTTAATATGTATATGTATTTTAGGGAGGTACTCTACACTGGCACATCTTGTTTTTAGAGGGTCTTTGGTGTTACCTGTTGCTCCTACATTCCGTCCACTACTCTCTCATCTCACTTAAATATGCCGTCCTCCCCTTCTACCAGCACAGTCCTCCTCCCCTCTCTTGAAGACTCCCTCCCCCGTGTCCCCTTTTTAATTTAGTTTAGTTTAGTTTAGTTCCATGTCCTATTTTTTAATTGAGTTGTTTGTTGTCTTGATGTTTACTTTGTTTAGTCATTTTAACATTTTAGATACTGTTCACATATAGTTGTATCACGGGGAAAGATTTTTTTTTTCCCATTCTGGAGTCTGTATTCGAATAATGGTGTCCTTAATCCTAACAAGCTTTCTACATTCATGAGATCCCATTTGTCAGTTGTTGGTCTTAATGCCTACGATACCAAGGCTCCTGCAAGGTGAAGCAATCCTTGTGTTCTCTTGTGTCAGGTGCCAGGTAGTAGGTCTTTTTGTTTAGACAAGGTTTCTCTGTGTAGCATTGGCTGTCCTGGACTCGCTTTGTAGACCAGGCTGGCCTCGAACTCATAGAGACCAGCCTGCCTCTGCCTCCCGAGTGCTGGGATTACATGCGTGCACCACCACACCCGGCAGGTGTCAGGTCTTATGTTGGGCTCCCTAATCCATTTGTAGTTGAGTTTTGCGCAAGATGAGAGATAAGAATCTGGTTTCGTTCTTCTACCTGCAGCCATTCAGCTTGACCAGCACCACTTGTTGAAGATGCTCTCTTTCCTCCAGCACGTATTGATGGCTTTCCTTTCAAAGATCTGGTGGATGTAGAAATGTTGACTTACATGTGGATCCTCAATTCTATTCCGTTAGTCATCGTATCCACTTTTATGCCAGTATCATGCTGTTTTTATTACTATAGCTCTGTGGTATAATTTGAAATCTGAGGTTATGATGTCTCTAGCACTGTTTTTATTGTTCAAGATTGTTTAGGCTAGCCTAGGCCTTTTGTATTTCCATATGGAATTTATTATTATTTCTTCAGTTTCTGTGAAAAAAACAAAAAAACAAAAAACACCACATTGTGTTTTGATGGGGATCGAGCTGAATCTGGATTGCTTTTGGTAGAACAGTCATTTTCCCAATAGCAATCCTACCAGTCCATGAGCACAGGGGCCTTACGTCTTCCGGAAGCTTTTCAACATCTTTTCAGAGCCTTAAAGTTTTCATTGTACTTTCTTGTTTTTGTTTGTTTGTTTGTTTTGTTATCATTTGTTGTTGTTGTTGTTGATATTGTGGATGACACTATTTCTCCAACTCCCAATGCTGCCAAGGACATGGGGAAAAGAAGACACTCTCACTGCTGGGAGGAGTACACACTGCACATCAGAGGAGCAGTTCCTCAAACCGCCAAAAGCACATCTATCACGTGGTCCAGCTGAACTGCTCCCAAAACTCTCTAAATCCTATTAGAGGGGAGAGCACATTCGTTGCTGCTTTATTCACAATAGCCAGGAAATGGAAACAGCCTAGATTCCCTCCGATAGTTGAATGGATAATGAAAATGTAGTACATGAGCACAATGGAATATTATTAAGGAAAATGAAATTAAGAAAATTTCAGGTAAATAAATAGGGCTGGAAGCTGCTCCTCAGAGAGAAGTAACCCAGGCTCAGAAAAGTAAATGTCACACATTTTCTCCCATCCATGGGTGTTTGCTTGCATGTTACATATGCATATTTCATATCTAACACATAATCGTAATCTATATGGAATACTTGGAGAGGTCAGGAAGTTAGTCAGGGAACATGGGGGAGGCAGTCAAGAGAGGAGAGAGATTGCACTAGTATAAGGATGAGGAAGGGACAGTGGGTCAGGGAGGGGTAAGTGACATGAGAGGGAGGGTAGTGGATGGAATACAGGAGTAACAAATAACACCAAAGACCCTTTTTTAAAAAGATGTGCTAGTGTAGAGAAACTCTCTAAAATACATACATACATTTTTTAAAGACTTTAAATGGATCTACCCTTTAATGGGGTAGTAGTTCCCTGCTAGACAGGGATAAAAAGGCCCACGGCCAGACGGGGTTAACTCTTCTAGAGTGTTTGCTCTGTGTGGTCCCACATTACTGCTTAACAGTAAGACCCTATTGCTGGGAACACCAAGCACTTAAGTTATAAAACATGGTAAAACAAGCTGATACTCACCAGGGTGCTGCTTAGTTTTTTCATAGAGCTGAGAGGTGCTGTGCATGCTGCTGGAGGAGAAAAACAGGATCAGTCTTGCCCAGCTGTGAATCCTGAAAACTACAATAATGACTGGTCTAGCAAGACATGTCACCTGGTGCAGTAGTAGCACAAATGTCATGGGATTCACCAACCACTTTCTGACTGGATTTACGGCCTACTCCATAAGATGAATAAAGACAAATTCCCAGTATGGAACTGGGAGGGAGACATGATTTCCTGTCCCTAACTGAGGACCTATTGAAAATTGCTTGTGTGTGTGTGTGTGTGTGTGTGTGTGTGTGTGAGAGAGAGAGAGAGAGAGAGAGAGAGACAGACAGACAGACAGACAGACAGACAGACAGACAGACAGATAGACAGACACAGAGAGAGAATGTGTCAGTTTTCTTTAAGTCTTTAAGGCGTGGCCCTTGGTAGATGGCTCCACACCTAAGAATATAGGTAGGTGTGTGTGTATGTGTGTGTGTGTGTGTGTGTGTGTGTGTGTGTGTGTGTGTGTTTAAGAGGATGCAAAGTAGGAAAGGAGATGGACCTTGGAGGATCTGGAAGAGGAAGGTTAAATATGATCAAAAGCTATGTATGAAATTCTCAAAGAATTTATCAAATATTTTAAATAAATGAATAATGTCTAGGCAATATAATGTGATTTTTTTTTATCTCAAAAGAAAGGAATAGTGACTCAAAATCCATCTTTTCTAAACTCATAAACATTACTTTACCTTAGTGGCATTTTCATTTAAATACATTTCTTTTTAAAAATTTGGGTTTTATTTCCTTAAGCCTGATGCCTGCTTAAGTAACAGTTAGCACAAACAGGAAATTGACATTCTGGCTTTTTCAGTCTTCCAGCTGCTAAATCCAGCAAGTCCTGAACAAAGTACCACGCAGAAGGTTAAAACAGAAAATCTACAATGGTTAGTGTCAAAAAAAAAAAAAAAAAAAATCTCTGATAGAGATGTTTGCAATAGAGTCTGCCCAGCTCACCTGCTGTGACCTACACCGGGGCCCTTGACTTGCTCATCTCCTGATAAGCCATAAGCCACTTAAGGAGGAAGACTGCTTTAGCTGTAATGGGTACCAAAAGAAATAAAAATACAGATAGACAGACAGACAGACAGACAGACAGACCGAAAGATGGTAGTGAAATCACAAGTCTTCTCCTCGCTTTTATTTTATTGGATTTCACTATACCTAGCCTGGCCTTGAACTCATGATCCTGCTGGAATTACAGCTATATGCCCCCACATCCAGATAGATCACAGGGACTTTTGAGTTCACTGTGAGCCAGACACATGACTTTTCTGATCCAGAAACAATTGCATTTGTTCTATTGATCCGTCAACTTCCACTTCATGTTGCTACAGCAAGCTCACCCCGCCAACAGCAGACAAGAGCCCTTGCTGGCTGCTAAGAATGCCACCCAGGGCCTTGGCGTCCAAAGGAACTCTGGCCATTTGCTTCATACTGCTGAACACTCCCTCACTGGGGAAAGCTTCCATCTGGATTTGGCTTAGGGTCACGTTCAAGTACTCTGTGTGCAAAATGGCTAACTGTGACAGCATGCGTCTACGCACCAGAAAAGCAGCAGGGATACGGAGGGTATCACCAAACCACATTGCTCAGTAGAGCCAGCTTGCCTCCATAGCTGGTGCTGCCCACTGCAAGGGCCAGCTCGCTGCTGCCTGCTCATCATGTTCTCTGTCCCTGACCTTTCCTGATTTCTCCGGGTATTTCAAAGGCTACAAGGTACTTGGAAGGCAACACTAATCTCCTTTGTTAGTAGGCTTGATGAGTTTCATAAAACTAGAACTTCTAGAAGTCAACCAGGTGGCAAGGAGAGACTGGGAACAAAAGTCTGGGCATCATCAGAGTTTTGTTCTTGCTTTCTTCTGGCATCTTTACTATGTTTATTTTTTTATTTTTCAATTTTTTTAATGTGTAGAGGTAAATTTATGCTGTGGCACATGTGGAGGTCAGAGGATAACTCATGAAAGTTAGCTCTCCCTTTCCATCCTGCAGATCCCAGGTCATCGGGGATCTTTACCAAGCGAGCCATCTCACCGTTCCCTTCCCCCTGGTCTTCTTCTGAACCTAGTAGAATGTCTGAAGCATTGCCCAAACCATCTGGCCATTGCAGGCCCAAGAGGTGGAGGGTGGGTCAGGCAATGCTTTTGTCAACATCACTGGTGACGTTGGCCCCAGCTGTGTGACCTTGTCACCCCACTCTCCATCCCCCGCCAGGGCCACACTATTGCAGCCTCAGGCCACGATGTGTCAGAGCTTACAGAAATGCTTCTTTCCTAAGATGGAGCTGTTTATTTCCTTAGTCAATGCCAGAAAGAGCCAACATAGCTCATCTCTTTGGTATGTTGGTGAAGGACCTGACGCAAGCATTTATTTGCTTTCTGTACATTTCACATGACTTAAATCAGGATTTTATTTCCAAGTAACAGTGGATATGGCTGTTAATGAGATTCTTTCCATTCACCATTAAGGAGTATTACCAAACAGAATTCAAAGCAGAAAATCCAAATCTGAATCGAACTTTTGTTGAGCCAGGTGGCCATCCGCATGTTCTTTACTGCTTTTCCTATCTCCCAGCTAAGATTCTCCTGGGCACCTCACTAAAGCAAGTAGGTCAGAGTTCTCTCCAGGCCGGTGTCCAGTGGGCAGTACAAAGGAGGCTGTGAGGCCCAGGTTCATGAGCTACATGTGTCCCCATGGGTGCTGGTGACATTTGTCCTGGATGAAAAGTAGCCTATGAGAGTTCCTTATCCCCCTGGTGAGTGAGCCTGCTCAGAGGCAAGGCTGTGATGTCTTCTTGCCCCCCTTCATCTACTGTGTGGGGCCCAGCAGAGCTTTCCCTGTGCACAAAGAACAGCCTGTAACAGTAGCTGCCATTGCCGGCAAGGCCAAGGGTGGGGTCAGCCCCAAGGAGCAAGGCTTTAAAGCCAATCCCATGCTTGCTCCAGAAAACTGGGCTTTCTTCTGCTTTGAATATCCTGCCTGCAACCATCTCCTGTGTGTGTGTGTGTGTGTGTGTGTGTGTGTGTGTGTGTGTGTGTGTATGTTTGTATGTGTGTGTTTGTGTGCACGAGTACGTATATGTGTGCATGTGTGTGTTTGTGTGTGCGTGTGTGTGTGTGCACGTGTGTGTATGTGTATATTGTGTGTATGTGTGTATGTGTGTGTGCCTGTGTGTGTGTGTGAGTGTATAATAGTCACAACTAAATAAAGGGAAAGAATGAGGCATCCCACAGTCGAGAAATTAAAGCTACAGAGGGAATATTTTATCAAAATCCTACGTGATCTCTGTCCACTGCTGGCCAGTGTCCACCAAGTAGCAGATATGTGTGTGAAATGTAAATGTGTCTTATGTAACTTCCCTTTGCCTAGGCCGTCAGTGGCAGGGGTTAGCTACTCCTCAGGCATGAGCTGAGCTCTGCACCAGGAAGATGCCAGGTAGACCCACTTCATAGGGATTAGATAGAAGAGGAGTTTGAATATGCTTGATGCTGAAGCAGATTTCTCAGGTAATCACAGAGGATTCGGCACCCAAAGTGCTAAGCGCAGTTTAAATAACCTGAGACTGGGAACTCCTCAGGGAGGCTGCTGCCTGCCTCCCGCGCACACACACCAGCATCTTTAAGAACAGCCTCCGTCCCTCCTTCAGTTGTTTGCGTATGGGGCACAAAGTCTGGCTTGTGTCCTCCATCTAAGTTTGGTTATAAATGAAACGTATCTTTTTCATCATCAGTGTCCCTTCCTAGCCCGCCCCCCCCCCCCAAAGGCAGACTTCCCACTTCCGGAACTGAAATGCCGGCTTCCTAATCAGAACTGGCAATTGTTAATAACACCTGGTTGATGCTTCTGTTGTTGTTTTAAGTGTCCTGTTCTCACAAACACATTTTCCAGTGGCACTGTCTGCATTTAGAGCAGGCAGCTCAAACAAGTCACCTCAACTCCTGCCTCTCAAGAAACGGAGAACAGCACAGTTTCAGACGGAATTCACATCACCACCTGCCTCTCAACATAGCTTGACATAACCCTGGCCCGTCGTCATTACAGCATGCAAAACAAGGCACGAGCTGTTGCTTTTTGTTTTGCTCTTTGGTCTTTTTCTGCCCCCACAATACACACTCTGCAACCCCAAAACAGGGCAACTCCAGCGCCCTCCGAACAAGCGATTTCCATTCTCCTCTGTTCTTTTATCGTTGGGGTTGGTGCACAGCTAGAAACAAAAAAAGCCACAGAGCCGACTCCCACAGTTAAATATTTTTTAAAAAGTAAGAACATGGGATAAAGTGTTTGCTTGTCGCTGCTGCGTTCTGAAAGGGAGTGAAAAGCGGGGCGTGTTAAGCTCTCCATTGTACACGGACTTCCCAAACTCCCTCAGCTCCCTCGGGAAAATGTGCCTGTCCTGTGACCCATTCAGTCCTTGACCTTTTGGGTACAACAAAAGGCTCTATTTACCAGTGATTAGTACATGGATCTCTGTCTAAAAGGAGCTGTATCAAAGCTGTCACGCCCCGCATCACCAACTTTATTTCCCAGGTGTCTGTGGGGCAGGGAATGCTGCAGGTTCGACTGCCCGAGGCAAACAGATCCTGCCAGATTATCCCTAACTGTATGAAAGACCACAAGCTGGTATTTATGAGGAATGTCATTTGAGAGATGAAGGACACAGAGGTTAGCCAGGGACCTCCTGGGACACTTTTCCCTCCAGTGGACTCCTGAGACATTGGCCTCATTCCTAAGGAGACACTGGCACTTAGCAGTCAACCTTGTCACCCAGCGTCCCCGCTCCCGTAGCTCGGCCTGCCTGACTTTCATTGCCTTATTTCCTTGTCCCCTTCTTACTCTGTTTATGGCCATTTTTTCCCTCACACGTCCACTGACCAGCGGCCACACCACCCCTGCCAAACCCAAGCATCTCACAGTTCAAGTCAAAAACCCTCTCCTATTGGCCGACTCCTTGGCTTCTCCCTGCCCTGGCCATTCCTAACTGTGCCTTTTCTTCATAAGGTGCACCACGCCAGTCTTTAAAAACGACGATGATAGCAAAGCCTCTTTGCTTAAATGTGTACTTACCTCTCGTTTTTTTTTTTTTTTTTTTTTAATTGACATTTATGCTTTCTTCAAAAGTATGACAAGAGTCTTTGCTATGGTACTCTCTGGATGATAAATATTCTCTCTATACTATACTGTTTTGAGCAATGTTCGCAGATGTGTTCCATGTGTTGAGATTTTAAATAACCAGCCACTTTGTGAGTCAAACTTTAAATGACTTAAATCCAGTTCACAGTGTGATGGGAAGGTGTCCACCACGGGAAGGGACAGGAAGTCACTTAATTACAAACAGTTTTGTAAACCTTCCTAAGTTCACTTTATAGAATAGATTGGTATATGCCACCACTGTAAGGCTCAGTTTTTGAAAATTTGTCCTATCTCTACCTGCCTTAACCCCCACCAAACAAACTGGTCAAAATGACAATTTGTTTTTTTATTATTCTCTATTGTCTAAGACAGTCATATTTCGCTAAGAAGTATCTGAAAAACCATCAAGTGAAAGAAGTGTCTGTCTGTCCATACTGTGTACGGTTGTGTCTGTCTTTGCTGTGTGGGGTTGTATCTGTCTGTCTGTGCTGTGTGCAGTTCTGTCTGTTTGTCTATGCTATATGGGGTTGTGTCTGTCTGAGCTGTATGGGGCCATGTCTGACTGTGCTGTGTGGGGATGTGTCTGTTTATGCTGTGTGGGGCCATGTCTGTCTGTGGTGTGTCTGTCTATCTGTGCTGTGTGTGGCCATGTCTGTCTGTGGTGTGTCTGTCTGTTGTGCTGTGTGGGGCTGTGTCTGTCTGTGCTGTGTGGGGCCATGTCTGAATGTGCTGTGTGGGGCTGTGCCTGTCTGTGCTGAGTGGGGCTGTGTCTGTCTGTGCTGTGTGGGGCTGTGTCTACATGTGCTGTGTGGGGTTCTGTGTCTGTATGCGCTGTGTAGGGCTGTGTCTACATGTGCTGTGTGGGGCTCTGTGTCTGTGCTATGTGGGGCCATGTCTGTCTGTGCTATGTGGGGCTGTGTCTCTGTCTGTCTGTGTGCGGCTATAATTGCTTTTCTGGTCTGAACCATTACCTGATCTTTCTGAAATGTCCCAGAATAACTGGGCATAGGAAATCCAAAGCACCAATTTAACCTCCGCTATTTTTACATCAAGCTGGGTAAACATCTGAAGGTTGCACCTGAGGTACAAGCAAAGTAAGCCCTTCCTCTGCACGGTGCTGGGTGTTTTAAAGATGCACTGTGCTCGCTGGTCCAGAGCATCCTCTGGCCTGAGCTCACGTCTTCACTGCTCCGTCTCCTAGAAGCCAACTTGTTGCCCTTTCCTCCGTCACCAGGCAATGTAAGCTAACTCCTCCAGACGCAGGCATGCCCCCTTCCTGGGGACCGTGACACTAGCGCCCTTGGAAATCTGTGGGTGCAGCAAAACCATGTGATGATTGTGTAGACAGAAACCCCAGTGTTGGAGTCTGGAGGGTGCACAGGGGGTACGCTTCTGTCAGAACTGAGGTTCCTCCAGATATCCTCTCATAATCCAGCTGCTGTCACGCACCTTCCAGCAAAGCAGCTGCAGCCTAAGTTATTGGACTGGGAGACGTAGGATGCAGGATGCAGGTTTCTAAAGTCTGCGGAGACCACCTAGCACTCACTTTCTCTGTGGCACCAGCAAGACAGCCACAGCGGCCAAATGCAGGTTGCGGGAGGCTGGGCTGACGTGGGGCTTCCCTAGACTTGCAAGCTCCAGACTGAATCTGTGACATGCACAACCCTCAGATGGGTTGTCAAATATTCCATGTCATTCAGAAGCTGCCACACCGCAAAATACTGGGAAAACTGTAAGACCCTGGGGTCCCCAACCCTCAAGAGAGACTCACCGTGTGTACAAAGCAGCAGACACAGGCCACAGCTCTAAGCTGAGCCCATTCTTCTCCAGCCTGTCCACTGTGAGCTACGTGGGGCTAACTACCTGGTCTAAGCACAGACTCCCTCTGCTTGTGCTTGGCTGGGATTTTGACAAAGCCAACAACCAAGGGAACACTCTGTGATTGGTGGACAGAGACCTCCTGGCTGGAAAGGGGGCTCATCCCATGATTCTTTCATGTGTTTACTTTAGATAAATTTTCACCAGCTCTGCCCTGGCGTGTTTGGGTTTTGTTATTCTTGTCATTTGCTTGATGGGTTGGTTCGTGGGTTGACTCCCTGAAAGAAGGGGGTCTTACTAGGAAGCCCAGGCTAACCCCAAACTCACGATGACCCTCCTGCTTCAGCTTGGTGACGCTAAGGTCCCAGGCACAGCATCATCATCAGATGCTGTGTAGTGTAGTGTTTCCCTGGCGCCGTCCCCAGTCTCTAACTTCAGCAAGATCACGTGAAGGTGTCACCTGTCAGTGTCTCCTAACGGGTGCTCGGGAAATGCCTCACCTGTGGGGTAGGACTCTTGGGACACTGCATAAGAAATAACTGCCTCTTTGTTTATCTGCCCAAACCAGTGAACTCCGGGGATGGCATCGACTACAGCCAACAGAAGAGAGAGAACATCGGTGACCTGATCCAGGAGACCTTGGAAGCCTTCGAGCGCTACGGAGGGGAGGACGCCTTCATCAACATCAAGTACATGGTACCCACCTACGAGTCATGCTTGCTGAACTGACAGGGCAGCCTCCTCCCTCTGCGCCACAATCATGTCCCCCACTGCCCCAGCATCTCATTACTTGTGACTTCTACAGCTCTCTCTGTCTACAGCTGCAAATGTAGTGGCTCCTGGGCCACCAGACTGTTAGCCCTATTGAGAGCAAGGCTTTCCGAATACATAAATAGTGCCTGTTTCTTAGATTACAATAGTGTACTGTGCTTATTTTTTTTCCCCACAAGGAGAATCGCTTCTTTATCCAGCTCAGATGGAGGCAGGAGTCCGAGCTAAACCTTCAGTTGTATAGACAATAAAACTATAATTTTCATATGCAATTCAGCAGCTGCCGTGCCGTGTCTGCCTGCCCCGAGGCCGATGTCAGGGGCTGTAAGGAAGAGCTTGTGCTGACTGTTTAATAGGTGTTTGTCCTGACAGAGAAGCATCACTTCAGCAGTGCCTCTCCAGCAGCTGTGTGGGATAAAACTGTTGACTCTATATCCCAATTACAGCAGGAAATTTTTGCAGCCCACTTATAACCTCAGCTATAAGCTTAATTAATGTTTCTGGCCAACTAGTGATCCAGGCTTCAGGGCCTTTGCAATTCATATCTGGGTGCAGGGGAGATGTGTGGAGAGAGGCTGGAGGCAGGGCTAGGTATGAAATGTTAGGTTCGGCACACAGTTCGACCCAGAGAGCTGGCTGGAACCCTTGCTTCGCCACTGTAAGGATGACACTATACATGCAGGGCTGGGCGAGCTGTTGACAAAATGCTGCCCAGCAGTTTATCTGGGCCTTCCCATCGTCCCCGAGCATGGCTGCAGGCCTCTCAGTCACCTTTGGAAAGGCTTGCCGCCACCCATCTCGACTCTTCCCTGAGCCCTGCTTCCTCCCAACTGTGCTGTTCTCACAGTTCCACTCAATGGGTCTGATGACAGGATTTTGGAATTTTATTGAGTCCAGGAAAGAGAAAGGACATGTACTTTCTCATTCAGCAGAGAAAGAAAAACTGCAAAGCAAAGACAAAACATGAGGCATTCAGCCTTGGACCATGACTGCTCAGACATGCCAGGCAGGCAGCTCGGGGCATTTGAAACCCAGCCCAGAAAACTTCATAAAGCAGGAGCAAAGTCCACACACCTGAGAAATGGCTTCGCTGCCCAGAAGTGCCCAGCCTCAAGTATCTGATTCTGAAGCAACGTGTGCTTTGTGCACAGAGGTGGGCAAGGCCCTGGGTTCCTCTTCGCACTGCCCTCTGGCCTCATCATCAGTACTGATTATTTAAGGCTTCCTTTTCCCAAAAGCCAAGGCTGGGCTCTGCAAATGGATGTATTATCTGGTCCCTCCAACAGGCAGGGCACACAGAGCCTGGCACTGGGGCACCACCGCCTGCTTCCAGGAGCTCACTGAGGGTAGAGAGAGACCCATGTCCGATGAGGACAAAGGTACTTGTAGGGTGGCATTCAGAAGGCACAGCTGCAGGTCTAGTGGCACATATAGCTGTGGCCCTGGTGTAGGTAATGTAATGAGAGGAGACCCCAAAGTCCATGACACTGGCCTGGAATGGCTCCTACAGGCTCTGCCATCCCACTCTGTCACACATGTGAAAATGCTCCAATTTCAAGCAGGAAGACTGGCCAAGGAATAGAAGCATCAGCCTTCACCACCCAGCTCTGTTACTCATTAGCTGTGCTGCCCTGGGCAGGTTCCTTAACCTCTCTGAGCCTCCTGTGCCCTCCACTAGGAAGTGCAGATCCACCTATCATCAGGACTGACCTCAACAATGTTTGCTGAACCTCCATTTTGAAGGCAAACACTCTATGAGGAAGGACTCTCTCCTGCCCCAATGGGACAGTGCACACTGGAACATCCCTTGGACCATTCGATGCTTCCTACCCAGAGAAGGAAATCACTTCACAGTGAGACAGTTTGAGAAACTAACTATGAGGCAGCCCGTGGTTCTCTAGAGATTAGAAAGCAAAACCGAACTGACTCACATATTTGCGTCGCTTCACTGCTATAGAGTTAGGAATGGCTCGCTTCTTCTGACCAAACCCCAAGGCCGGCTTCTACGGTCTCAATAGTTTCTAAGGACATCAGAAGTGAAAGGCCTAGCATGGGAAGCACTGGGCTTCATTCCCAGCAGAGACAGACAGACAGACAGGCAGACACACACACACACAGAGAGAGAGAGAGAGAGAGAGAGAGAGAGAGAGAGAGAGAGAGAGAGA
>OU015750.1:112646659-112668853 GCA_907169655.1 Acomys percivali
AGAGAGAGAGAGAGAGAGAGAGAGAGAGAGAGAGAGAGAGAGAGAGATGGACAGACAGAGATGGAGAGACAGAAAGACGGAGACAGAGAGACAGACACATACAAAGAGAGAGACAGAGAGACAGGAGGGAGAGAGAGAGAGACAGAAAGTCAGAGAGACAGAGACACACACATACAGAGAGAGAGAGACAGAGACAGAGAGACAGAGAGAGAGGAGAGAGATCTGCCACTAGACATTGTACCCCCTAAGGAGGACACTTGCTTCCTGTCAGAGTATGTGGTCTTATCCCAACACTGTTCTGTTGAACAAGGCGTTTGCTGGTCTCTTTCCATCTTATTGCTGTGGTGTATGGATCGGAACACCCCATCCATTTATCCTACTTAAGGGAAGCAACAAGAGACGTGGGGCTGAGGACTACGCGGGGCCTGTCTCAGGAGCACTACAGCTTGAAGCAAGTCGTCACTTCTGGCTGTGAAGTCTCTGTCCTCTCCACGACGCCTCATGGCTTTCAGCAAATTATGTAAATTCTCTAAAAATGATAGCCACTAGTCCACAATGGGCTCAGTAACAATCACACACAAAAGGCGCTTGTTCAAGGGCTCAGCCACGCGGCTCCACTGTAATGCCCTGGCCAGGTGTGTGCTCTGCTCCCCTCTTCTCTGGGCCTCTTTCCGGTCTCACCTCAATGTCCCTTCCCTACCAGGGCCCCTCAGCTCTCACTCTGCCCACTCATTTGCTGAGCTTACAACGCAGTGAGAAGTGCCTGACCATGGCAACATGTTTTCCTGCCCGTTCCCCATGTGCGTCTCAGTGACAGCACCAGCTCAGTGACAACGGGGGCTTTGCCTCCACATGGAGCATTCTCAGGGCATGCTCACTCTGCACGTGACATTTGTTGGCCAAATGACTACAGGTACTTCCCAAACAACAGAGACTGCCCACTGACAAGCCAGCGCATCTCCTGCATGCTACGTAGGTCACCCCAGCCTGCCCATAGGACTCAGAGGACATTGGTCGCTCTGTGAAATCCCCCTCCCACAGATGGTGCTATCCAGAAGGAGGGCGACTCACCAAGCTACTGTCAAACTCTGTGAAGAAGGGACTGGAAAGCACAGCCTGGCTCTGCTGCCATGCAGAAGTGTACATTGTATCATGAAAGGAAAGCACTACAAATAATCCTTGAAGGTCCACACATCCACACGTATGCCCACAGGCCCGCCTGGCCTTCAAGGAAGGCAGCAATCTCCCGTGGGTAGCACATAAGCACCATGCAGATGGCCGTACCACATTCACATGTCTGGCTATATATCTGCTCGCAACCTCACCCTGCCTTTGTGGAACTGTGTAGATTCCCCAGTAAGAAGTCTGCCGCACGCAGGACACAATCACCTCTGCAGGCCACAGCCATGCACACAGTCCTCTGAGGGAAAACAGCCTCAGATATTTCAATCCATGTCCCCAGACCAACCAGACACAAGGCGCTCCAGTGTCCTAACACCTTGGAGGACCAGAGTTGCCCCAACTGACTCTAGCCTGGCAGTTCCCAATCCACATGCTCCCCCGCCCCAGCAAATCAGGAATGCCTGGAAACTTAAGTGGAATGCACATCCTTGGGGCCCTGGCTATAGGGGTTTGACAATCGTTCACAGGACTGTAGTGCACCCTGAGGCTTGTGGGACATGAGTCCAAGCCCAGGCTTTCACCCAGATGTCAACTCCCAGCCTTTTGGAAGGTCCTGGCAAACTGAAAGGGAGTGATCTTCGAGCCAGGGTTTTCACCGATGCCAGGAGCTAGCCCGGCCAACCCTGTGGTCTCTTCTAGGCAACTGTGATATAAGCTTAGGAACAGCAGAGTGGTAACATCCATTTTTGAGGATGATAACCGTGTTGCCATCAGCCCTGAGGATGAAGAATAGCTGTATCTTAGAAAAATGTGCTTCAAACTAGTCAGTACCAAGGCCAATGGCGCAGACCAGTCATCTCTGCGGCAAGTGTTACCAACACAAAAGAAAGGTCTGCAAATGTTCCCAAATATCCATCCTCACCTTTACACCTGAAACCTTAAAAAAGAGAGTCGGTTCTTTTAATTCAGAAAGGGAATTTTCTAGCAAATATTCAGAGTATAAAGGATTTCACATCAGCTAAAAGGAAGACTCTGCCCATCAGACGCTCGCTCCCCCTGAGGGAGCTGTCTCTTAGGTCCTCCACACTGCAGCCTCCAGTCTCTCCATGGGTTAGTGACTCAACCTACAGCTAAAACTGTATCTACACAGAGCAGAGCCCACGCAGCACTAGGTTCAGAGAGAGGCGTAATAGACAAGACCGTTCAGAGAGACCAGAGCTTTAAGTGGTCTTTCTGTCGCCTCACGCATGCTTCTGGGGCAGGGGAGGTTGCATTAAAATGCAGCCAGGAAAAAAAAAGCCCCATAAAGAACTTTATTGACGAAGAGGTAAAATTGTAATAACCCTTCAGTAGGCGCCGTGCGGGGAGGCTGACAAGTCACAGGAGCATGGTTTTCATTGCCCTCCTAGGAATTCCTTATATTAAAAGAATGCTTTAGAGGGAGCTGGACTGGAAAGCATTCTGGGGGATCACAATCTTTGTCCCACTCTTGTTGTTATGTGGTGAGCCTTTGTGTTTCTGCCCCCCACCCGTGTGTGCATGCACACACGTGCGTGCGTGCGTGCATGTGTGTGTGTGTGTGACTGACTACATCCCACCAAAGGGATTTTCCCCCTCAATTCGTAGCTTAACAACCAAACAAACTAAAATGCTTCATTGCAGAAGCACAGAATGAGGCTTTCAGACACGCTTAAATTGTGAATAGTGTCCCCCTGGTACTGCCAAGGCCACCTACCTAGCATATACCACAGAGTCTCGCAAATGAGGTTAAGGAGCCCCACTCGGGCAAAGCTTTTCTCTATAAAATATCAATGGGAATCTACAGAAAAAATCAAATGTATTGCCTGCCATAGTTTCCCCACCAGCCACCAAGGCTACCACGTAGCTCACGGAGACTGTGTGTGTCAGAGAGGTTCGCCTTCCTGCTCCTAAGACGGTGGTAGAGCCCTGAGGGGGCCAAAGGGAGGATTCTGAACACACTCCAACAAATACTGTAGCATTGGTCCAAAAAGGAGTTAAAAACTGAATCCAAGAACCGATTCACAGCAGGGACATAAAACAAATAGGCAAAGCTCTCCAGGGGGCTTGCTGGTTGCTGTGGGTTAGAGTTAAAGGGACCTTGGTACAGCCAATGTGCAGACACACCGAAGCAGCTTTGGAATTCAAGCTAAACCCCACGTGGAAGGATGAAGCTAAGCGTGGGAACCAGGTATGAGGCGATAAGCAAAACCGCTGGCGGAGGGTCGCGGTCAAAACCAAGCTTTAAACTGCAGCTCTGCTGTGTCCACACTGGGGAATGACAAGGTTCCAGTACAACCCCGCCCCCCACCCCCACCCACCCCAGCGTCTGTTCCCCATGCAGGAAGTATGCTCTGAGAAAGCTCTGAGAAGAGAGTGTTCTGAGCTTAAATCCCAGCTCACACTTCATATAGGCTCAGAACCTCTAACAGAACAGAAAAGTATACATGTAAAAGGTAAAACCACCATACAAATACAAAGAAATAAGATTGGAAACACAGACGCTCCCAGCCTCATCTTAGAGTGCATGGCCATCAAAATGGCCATGGGCAGGCATAAGGGACTGGCTGGCTGCTGGGCGAGCAGATCTTTCCCACAGCCCTGATGCTGACCACCATGGAGGGCAGACGAAGGCATGAAAAATAAAATTGTCCCCACATCAAACGGCTGTGAGGTGCTTTGGGTGTTACTACAGAACACCAGGGAATGGATATTTTTAGCCTTAGCGTGCACAGCCTCCATCACTGGGAGTTTGCCTCCTCAGCATTTTGTTGGTGAGACTGTCAGCTCAGCTCAGGTTGGTCGCCTCCACAGAGCCAGCCTCCTGTGGGTCACAGCAGGCCCAGCTCGCAGCCCTCACACCTCTGCGCTCACCCTGCCCTAACCCTGCCCACGGGTGGATGAGCGGACATCTGCCAGCTTCCCAAGATGCACAGGCACAAATGATGATAAAGGGTCCCCAGCGTTTAGTCATAGCTGTGTGCCTTGCTGGAATGTGTGTGCATGTGCGCGTGCATGCGTGCGTGTGTGTGTGTGTGTGTGTGTGTGTGTGTGGTGTATGTAAAGTGTGTGTGTGATGTATGTAAGTGTATGTGTGTGTGGTGTGAGTGTGTGGTATATGTGAGTGTGTGTGATATGTGTGTGTGAGTGAGTGTGTATATGGGATAGTGTGTGTATATGTGTATGATATATATGTAAAGTGTATGTGTGTATGTCTTTGGTATGTATGTGTATGTTGGTGTGTGTCTGTGTGTGTGGTGTATGAGTGTGGTATGTGTAGTATGTATTGTGTGCATGTGTGTGTAGTATATGTGTGTGTAGTGTGTGTGCTGTTTTTGAGTGTGTAATATGTGTATGTGATATGAGTGTGTGTGGAGTGAGTGTGTGCATGGCGTGTGTTAGTACATGTATGTGAGGGTGTATATATAAAGTGTATGTACATATGTGTCTTTGGTATGTATAAGTGTAAGTATGGTATGAGTGTATGATGTGTGTGAGTGAATGTATGGTGTGTGTTAGTATATGTATGTGTGTAGGGGCTACATATGTAAAGTATATGTGTGTATGTGTCTTCAGTATGTGTGTGTACATGTGTGCTGTTTGTGAGTGTGGTGTGTGTGTGTATGGTGTGAGTGTGAGAATGAGAGTATATATGGTGTGTTAGTGTGTATATGTGAGGATGTATATGTAAAGTATATGTATGTATCTTTGGTATGTATAATTGTGTGAGTGTGTGTACATGTGTATGTGGTGTGAGTGTGGTGTATATGGTATGTATGTGTTTGCATGTGTGTGTGTGTGTGGTATTGTGTATGTGCTGTGCATATGCTATGTGTGTGTGGTATGTCTGTGTGTGTGGTATGTCTGTGAGTGTGTGTAGTATGTGTGTGCTGTGTGTGAATATGTGTGAGTATGTGTGAGTGTATGTAGTGTGTGTGATGTGTGTGTATGTGTGGTGTATGAGTGTGTGTAGTGTGTATGTATGTGTATGTGTGTGTATGTGTGATATGTATGTGAGTGTATGTGTGTGTATGTGTGATATGTATGTGAGTGTGTCCATTGGGGTATGTGAGTATGTACGTTTGATGTGTGGTATGTGTGTATGTGGTGTGTGTGTGTGTGTGTGTGTGTGTGTGTGTGTGTGAGTGTGGTGTGGCGTGGTGTGTATAAGAGAGCCAGAGACAGCCAGAGACATGTGGAGGTCAGAGATCAGCTGCAGGCACCAGCCTCCACCTTCTACCTTGTTTGAGACAGTCTCTTATTCTTTTCCAGTTCATGTATCAGGCCAGCTGGCCTTCAAGCTTCCCGGGGGTAGGGAGGTGGGGTGGGGGGCAGATGTGTGCCACCACATTCAACCTTTACATCTGAACTCAGGTCCTCACACTCACACAGCAAGCGCCATGCCCACTGAGCCAGCTGCCCAGCTCCTCTTTTTATATCCTCCAGAGACCTTCTGCTAACACTGCCTGCTGTACTCAAGGCCCTGGAACGCGCCCTCCATCCGGGCCAAGGAGGAATATGGTGAGAAGGCCTCCACAGCCAAGCCTGGCATTGCTTTCTTCACCAGAAATGCTTGCTCCAGGCATTGTAGCCACCAGGTAGGACAAAGATAAGACAACTGGCTGGCCCATAGTGTCCGGCAGACCCCGGCTTCCTACACTGTGCCCACCGTCACTGTTCCGCCCACCCAGCCACAGGCTCTGGTCTACACTCTCCTGTTTTCTCCTGCTCAGAAAGACCACGCTGGCTGCTTATGTGGCTGCCTAGAGGTACTGAAGTAAAAGGCTGGGTAGGAAACTGGGGGTCAACAAGAGGTCTGGGCATGGTGGGACAATCGTGCTTGCTGTTCACACCCCTGGGGTGGGGCCTTGGGTGTTTACAGAAATGAAACCTCTTGTTTAGGGTCATGTGCCTGGTGACGCACGAGACCAGTGAAGTCTACCCCGGCAGCTCCCAGGTCTGTCCTACCACCAGGCACACAACTTCAGCACATCCAGGGAAGCTGGTGGAGGCACGATGCAGTTCTGCACACTCCCCGAATGACATCCCACCAGGAAGCAAAAAGATCCAGCAAGCATTCAAGACTCTGCATGACCTTTATGCCCAGCCCCCAAGCTGACTGGAAGCCCAGGTGGCAGAAGCTTCTCTGTCTTCGGGAGCTTCTAGAAAAATCAACAGTCACAGTGCTCCAGGGAACACTGGATAGGAAGTTAGCCAACAGACCCTCAAGGTCCCTTAATTCCCTGACAAGCTGTGAATCTGTGCAGGACAGTCTACACTGCGAGAAGTGGCTAGACCATGAACAGTTTACCAAAGGCCTAGGAAGTAACCAAGGATGCCATACGTTCCCACACTGCTCGCAGCATCCTGCATCCTTTGTCTTCACACATATGAACACAAATGATACATGGTAATCATGTGACAGCTTGGGATGAGTTGTGATAAGCCCATTAGCATATCCATATCCATCGTCTCAGTTATTTATCATTTTTCCATGTCTCACTACCACCCCAAAACTGACCTTGGCAGCCCTTAACTTGTGGGGTTCAGACCAAGAGAGGATTCTTTTTTCCATATAGTTATTTTATTTCATATTTATTTCGCATTTTGCTTGCATCTATGCCAATGCACATGTGTATGCCCAAAGGCTGTGGATGCCAGAATAAGACATTGGAGCCCCTGGAACTGGAGTTGGAGATGATTCTGAGCCTCCAGAGACTTTCTGCTAACACTGTCTGCTGTACTCAAGGCCCTGGAACGCGCCGCAGTCCTCTGCAAGAACACATGCTCTTAACTAAGAAGCCATCTCTCCGCCCCACAAGACAACATGCTATTGGCTCACTTTCTCTGGATCCCATCTCTGGGTTCTTTTCCTCCCATGAGTTTGGAGGACTCACCCTGAACTGGAATTTAGACATCCTGCACCAAGGATATCTGGGCCAGGTATCTTAAACTCATCAGACCTCTGTTTCTCTTCTGTAAAATCAAGTATTGGGGCTCCATCTTCTGAAAGTCCCCTCCAATTGACTGAGTTCTGCCACTGAATCCATGGTAAAAGCGGCAAGTCCTGGAGCATACTGTTGCTTCTTCCCTGCTGCCCTCCATCAGCCTCCATGGGAGGGAGCAAACACAGCCTGAATGGCCTCAATCTGGGGCACTCCTGGGGGAGTTCACCCCTCAAAGATTCACGGTTCCGTCCTACTCCCTGAGCCAAAGCTTTTTTCAGAGAGGAAGTGGGACTCTTCCCAAGGTTGTTTGCTGGGGCCTGGGAACTCACAGTCTCCAAGTGTGGCCAGGGTGAGGAGCACCGTGTGCCAGCCTGCAGCCCCTCCTGGAGTTCCCGGGGTACCACTGCCAAGGGTTGCTTTCACCAGAACTGACGGGAGGGGGGGCGGCTGGGACGCCAGGGCTTTCCCACAGCCCCTCTCTGCTGGAGGGATGCTTGCTGTGGCAGTCACACAGGGGCTCGTCTTTGTCTTGCTGGCCTTTTTCATCCATGAGCTTTTTTTCCCTTTAATCCTTGCTGGCCTGGTCTCTGCATACCCTAGTGCCCAGGCTCTGTCCCTCAGGACTTCTCAAACAGAACTCACACTGGGCTATCTTATCCTCTCTCTCCCTCTCTCCCTTCCTCTCTCTTCCTCTCTCCCTTCCTCTCTCTCTCTCTCTCTCTCTCTCTCTCTCTCTCTCTCTCTCTCTCTCTCTCACACACACACACACACACATACCACACACACACATCACATACACACCACACCACACACACACAATCACACACACAATCACACACATACCACATACACACAACACACACACAACACACCTACACCACACACACCCACACACCACACACATACCACACACACACACCATACACACACACCACACACACCACACACACACAAACACACCACACACACCACACACACACCATACACACACCACACACACCACACACACACACCACACACACCACACATACCACACACACCACACACACACCATACACATACCACACACACCACCCATACCACACACACCACACACACCACACACACCACACATACCACACATACCATACACACCACACCCACACATCACACATACCACATACACACACCACACACACCACACACACACACACACACACACACACACCACACCACACACACACACACACACACACCACAGGAGAAGACAGCTCTGTTCTACCTTGGAAGGCAGCGAGCACAGCTGACCCAGCGTCTGGGAGTCTGAGACACTAGAACCAGAGCTTGGAGGCATAGCTGTGGTGGAGCACATGCACCCATCACACCACATCAATAGACCAACAGTGCCGGGAACTAACTGTCTTGAGGCCATGCGATCCCAGGCACGTCTCAGCTGACCCTACTCACTTCCTCTCCCCACACCAGCTGCCACCAGGAAGGGCAAGTTCCCCTCAGCTATCAGAAATTTTGACAGTGAAACACTTTAGTGTCGCAAGGGACAGTCTCCAACATCAGCTCCCACTTCCAGGCGAAGCAGGAACCTCAAGGCCTGTGCAGGATCTGACACTGGTAAAGCAAATGCCCTGGCTTCTAGCACAGGCCTCTGGGTGGGCAAGCAAGGATGGCTATCCAAAAAAGGCTTACCTTGAAGCAATCAGGGGCTTATCTGCAAGCTTCAGTCTACAGGCAACGCAAGGGCCCAAGCACAGGCTAAATACCACCACAAGACAGAGTGACAAATTTCAACAGCAGAGCGTCATGCAGCATACCCAGCCTAGAATGGGTCTCCATGCTACAGAGATGGACCAGTTACAAGGAATGGTCGTGGATCCATTTTTCTTTGAACAAAGCCACTGTTAAGAACATACATGAGAGCCAGGTAGTGGTGGCGCACGCCTTTAATCCCAGCACTGGGGAGGCAGAGGCAGGTGGATCGCTGTGAGTTCGAGGCCAGCCTGGTCTAGAAAGTGAGTCCAGGACAGCCAAGGCTACCCATGGAAACCTTGTCTTGAAAAGCAAAAAAAAAAAGAACATAAATGAAATCTTAATAGGAAAACATCAATAAAATCGAAATACAAAGATCGATGATGAAGCAGGTAACAGAGTGTATATATATGTAATCTGTGCTGTCTTGAGATACATTTTCAGAAGTATGTACCCTAAGTCATTCACCGTGGCAGTTTGAGTGGTAAAAATAAGAGGTTTGCTCTTTTGACTTTTGCTTGCTGTGGTTTCTAAAAACATTTGCATCTGTCGTGGGATGGACTATCTCCCCCCAGGATCCACATGCAAACATCCTGGTCTCTGCCAGGCTTGTACCTTGGAATGTGGGCTTTTCTGAGGCAGACCTGCTCAGAAAGGAATGTGTTGCTGTATTCAACTAAGTCAGGGTGAGTCCTACCAGAATGTCCATCGTCTATTGTGACTGTCTGTGTTCCTTTGAAAGACAGAAGACGTGTGTAAAGATGAAGGCAGACACTGGGCTGTGTTTCTACATGCTGAAGAACAGCAGGGTGCCAGTCACCACCAGAAGCTGGCTGACAGCTGCAGATGCCCTCACCCAGACTGGGCAGGAAGTCACCCTGACAGCCGTGACCTCAGACCTGCTGCTTCCAGAACACCCGTGGTAAGGCAATATATTTCTGCAGTTTGGGCCACAGGCTATGGTCATTAATGCCCACCCAGTAAACAGGACCTCTCTAACAACAATAAAATTATTCAAATTTTAACGTTAAAAATGAGGCTTGGGTGGGTACTTAAAAGACACAGAGAGTAGCTGCCCTCACCCAAGAACTGCAGCCTCTGTCCCCTCAGCTGTGTGAGAAGAGCTTCCTTCATAGCGCCAAGACTCTAGGGATCCTTCCCTCCCCCTCTCCCTCCCCTGTGGGCCTCATGAGTCAGCCCTACTGAGTCACATCTGCTCCCTGGAGCTGCCGGGTATTCTGGGTGATGGAGACCTCCCACAAGCATGACATCTTGGCTCCACCCTGACCAATCCCCATCTGGCTGTGAATGGGATGAGGCACCTACGGGTGATATGGTGGCACAGGTCGCAAAGCACCTCCTCCCGGTGAGCAGCAGTCTGTTATTACAATGGACCACCTGACCCTCAGCTTTCCCCAGGGCTGGGGCTGGGCTCAGAAAACCTGAATCCTGATAGGGCCAGCAGATCAAAATAACTTCCAAGAATAACCATGTGCCCTGCCGTGGGCCTGCCCTGGGACTCCACGTCTGGGCCTGCACATTGAGGCGCTCCCTCCGGTTCTCCTCCTGGGCCTTCACTTCCGCCTGGGCCTTCACTTCCGCCACAGGCTCCCCAGGAATGAGTTACCAAGTCACAAGCTCTGGACCGCAATCAACTGAAACAATGAAAGGAAGTGTGGCGCTTTCTCCACATGCCAGCCAAACGGGGAGCCCGCTTATCAAAGGGACAAACTTCCAAAGACTTCCTTTCCCCCAAAGAAAGGTCCACAGGAAGGTCGTGTCCTTCGGCCACATCCAGTGAGTCAAAAGTGCTGTCTGCTCCACTTCAAGCTAGTCAGTCAGGTGACTTCCAGCCTGCCCCCAGCCACTGGATCTGAGCACACAGCTGCCCCAGGAGAGGTCTGCAGGCTCTACCACAGAGGGGTCCAGAGACAAAAACACAGCTGGCTCTCAGACCATAAAATAGAGACCAGAATGCAAATTAGCACCACCTCAGGGAAAATGAGACTTTCGATCAGTGGAAACAGGTAGGTCCTGGGTCCTCTCTCAAGATGCCTCCCTCACTCATCTGGGGATCTCTTTCCACACAGAACAGCCTGACTCCTCGGAGGCTGGACTCCAGCCTTACAGCTCCCCGGTTCTTCCCCTGGGGACCTTTTCCTATACTCTATGCTTGGACTGCAACCTCGAAGACAAGCTGAGCATCTGAGCTCTAAATGTGACCTTAATCAAGACCATCCAATCACACAGGACAGATGAGCAGACCAGCCACGCTCACTGTCCCCAACACACAGGGAGCACACAGCCAGTTCTAAAACAAACAAAAACAAAACCACCGTAGCAAGGTGTGAGCGTGGACCACAGCGCGCACACACACACACACACACGCACACACCACTCCTTCACACTGTATCTGATAGACATCTGTCTGTGCCATCTGAGGAAGAGCTTGTCTCAGGATCTCCAGAGCTCCCTGATGCTCGGTGACAGCCCGTCAACACTACAGAGTCTCTTGCCAGTCCCTGAAGAACACACAGCCCGGACTCAGAGGGTGGCATTTGAACAGACTTTTATCAAAAAAAAGCTGAACCTCCGGGCAGTGGTGGTGCACACCTTTAATCCCAGCACTCAGGGAGGCAGAGGCAGGCAGACCTCTGTGAGTTCGAAGCCAGCCTAGTCTACAAAGTGAGTCCAGGACAGCCAAGGCTACCCAGAGAAACCCTTTCTTGAAAAGCCAAAGGGGGTTGGGGAGTGGGGTAGAGCTGAGCCTTTCTGGAGGGGTGTATGCCCATGAGAAAAGCTTCTCTGGGCGGGTGTGGGCGGGGGATGGGGTGATGAGCTTCCTGATTGGGACGAGGTAAGTAAATGGCTTGAAGGCACCTGTACCTCCCTACCCAAGGTTGCTTCACTGACAACTGGGTGATTTTTTTTACTGAGCATGGACGTAGTTTCTAAGTACTTCTCAGACTCACAGGTCACCCAGCATGGGTATGTCTGTCAGCAAAGTCCTGGTGATTTTGCAAGGAGGTCGGGAACTGTGTCCCCACCACTGAGTCCATGGACATCCTAGTCAGGGCACAGCTTAGGTCTCAGTGCAACATCCCAAGACCCACGTGCTCTGGCATCCACACCTCTCTCTCTCCTATGCCTGGCAGGGCTGAGCAGTAGCCTTGAGTGCGTGAAGAACAACACATACCCAGTGACACATCACCAGATGCCTGGCAAGTTCTTTTTTTTTTTTTTAATTTATTTATTTATTAATTTATTCATATTACATCTCAATTGTTAGCCCCATCCCTTGTATCCTCCCTTTCTTTCCTCCCTCCCGTTTCCCCCTCTACTCCCTTCCCCTATGTCTGTGACTGAGGGGGACCTCCTCCCCCTGTATATGCTCCTAGGGTATCAAGTCTCTTCTTGGGCCTGGCAAGTTCTTAACCTCCACAGTCTCCTCTGCCCCGGCACATGACCTAGAGGTATGTCCATCAATTCCTTTCGTGCATGCCCATCCATCAATCAACACCTAACGGAACGCCCACAGACCTCGGTAATCTTTGGGGGGAGTGGGGAATCATGTAGCGATAACTCTACATTGTCCCCGTCATGCATATTCAATCCTCTGCATAAAGTCAACAATGCTTAACAAGTCATAGGTCGAAGTGAATTCCCACGGGCTGATTAAAGTGACAATCCACATGGAGAAAGGCCTGGGCACCTTCATGCTTCTTGTTCTTCCCTCTCTGTGGTCTGCAAGGGCTCCATCCCCAGTGGGCAGTGGTATAAGGATAGCTTCAGCCCTCTCACAGGGCACCTTCTTGAATGACACGTGTCCCTGAGAAGCTGCCTTTTGGCCCTAATCCGTCTACCTGGGGATAAAGGATCTCCATGTTGGTGCAGCCCCTTGGGGGACAGATGTCATCAGGACATAGGAAGCCGTAAAATAATAGCCCTGCTGGTGGGCAACAGGACACACAAACTGCCTACCATTTCAAGAGAATTTTTTCAGAGCCCCTAAAACTGTGGCTGTCAACCTTGCAAATGCTGCGACCCCTTTAGTACAGTCCTTCATGTTGTGGTGACCCCTAATCACAAAATTATTTCATTGCTACCTCATAATTGTAATTTTTTGCTACTGTTATGAATTATAATGTAAATATTTGATATGCAAGATGTCTGATATGTAACTTCTGAGGGGATTGCATCCCGTAGGTTGAGAACCACTGCCCTAAAGTCTTTCTATGGGACACCCATAAGACCTCCTATGGGGCTACAGGCTGGATACCACATCAACACCATAATTCATGGAGATTATGTAGGTCCAACTGGCCACATCATGCACGCAGCCACCAATTTATTTGTTGACGCAGACTGAGGATTATCATGGCGTATATGAGAGAAGAAAACTAGCCCACAGCAGTGGGAGCAGCAAGGGAGATAGGAAGTGCAGGAACTTAGGGTTGCTTAGAAGAATGGAACCTACTCCTGGAGAGATAGAGGCAACAGACCCTCCACACCCAGAAGGAGACCAAGGCTTCGCTCCACTGCTGGCCACTGCAGCCGCACACCGTCACAGAGAGGCCCCAAGCCAGCCACTGCTGTGTCTGTGTGGCGTCCTCTTGATGACAGTGTGAATTCTGAGAACAAAACTTCCAGGCTCGGGATGTGTAACTAGATCCTAAGGACAGAAATAGCTGCTCTTCGTGTGTGTGCGACCAGGGACTGCTCCTGTTGCTTTGCAGAGAGTTTTGTCATTTATAAAAGAGGATTCCTCAAAGGCACAAATCAGGTGAACAAGTGACCATTTCAAATGTGGCTGGATCCACCACGCAAAAGCCTGTGGGCGGTTCACTTCTCTCTAGAGTAACTTTTCCTTCAGGGGTGGGGGTGGGGGGAAAGTCTACTGACTTTTGGCATTGCTGGGGGATGTGAGCACAATAGAGAATGATCTAGAAGATTAAAAAGATTATAGTTCTTACAGTAACAAAGGGGAGATAGGGACTAGGGAGTAAGTGTGACCCTTAAGAGAGTGAAGGTTTCCTCCAAGAGACAAATGGGCTTATCCAGTACTTTTAAATAAAAGTAAAAAAATGTCCTGACGATGACTTCAGGCCTCCTAGATGCCTCCTTAGGTGAGGGAGCTTGCTGAAGTTGAAGATCTGAGTTTGATTCCCCAGGATCCACAACAGTAGAAAGGGAGGACCAACTCCCACAAGCTGTCCTCGGACCCCAACATGCACATGCACGCACTCCTCCCCTCCCCTCCCCCAGGGAATAAATAAATGTAGTAAAAGAAAGTTCAAGACATCGGTAGCGTAGCATAATTCAAACCCACGGCTAGATTTTATACCTTCCAATAACTCAATAGGAAATAAGAATGATCCTTAGCAAGTGATATAGAGAAACTACTATTATCTGTTATATGTAAGTATGTTTGTTGATAACATAATAAGCAAATATTTGTGTAAAATTCTCCTACCTATATAAAACACAAGATGTATTGCCTTACCCACACCTATGTGCTGTTTCAAAAATATGTTTCAATCGCTCTAGCATGTTACCTCATCTGCAACAGTACTGTGTATGTTCTACCATGTTTGGCCATCATGTACTGTTAAATGTTGCATTTTCAGGGCCCTGTGCATGTTTTGCACAACCACTCCATCTCTGAGCTTTAGCCCTAGCATGCTCCCTTACTTTTTCTTTGAAACAGAGTCTCACCAGGTTGCTAGGCTAGACGTAAACCTGCGGTTCTCCTGTAGGAAGAGGGACTTGATTCCGTCGTTGTTCCCCACTGTAGACACCCTGAGCAGCGCTGCTGGCATGACATCCGACATCTGTGTTCACTTTATGCCTCATTACAGATGTGTAAAGGGCTTTTCAAACCCCTGATGTTCACTTATCTTCTTTTCTCACTTCTGTTCTCACTTCCATGGACTGTAAGTGCTCTTTCTAATCTGTCCCTTAGGCTTTTTGAATTTCTTTTTTACTCGTGTATATGTGTGTGTGAGTCTGTGTGCTCCACGTGTGTGCACATGCACACAGAGGCCACAGAGCTTTAGATCCCCAGGAGCTAGAGTTACAGGTGTCTGTGAGCCGGCGTGTGTGGATACTGGGGCAGCAGAGGGGTCCTTTGCGAGAGCAGTGAGGGCTCTTAACTAGTGAGCCATCTCTCTAGCCCCCTCAAGGGTACCTATATACCTATATACATACCTATATAAGTCTTTTTGTTTTCAGAGATGTTTGGCTAATTTGGCAACAACTCTTTGTCGTCTGTTACAATCACACCCCATTTGTTTGTTTGTTTGTTCTAATCATTGTTGCCCCAACACCAGTGCTATTTGGGGTAACCTCAATACAACTTCTGCCTCTCTTCCCACTCTCTCGTCGTGAGTATTCGAGCTGCTTACACCCTTTGCTTCTCGGCAAACATGATTGCCATAAAGCATATGTCAATTTCAGCTGACCTGGTGTTTTAAAAAGTCCACCCACTGGTTCCTATCTCATTTCTTAGAAAAATGTGACGCTGATGACATCATGTGAGACCGATGGATACATGGCTCTGTCTGTCCTGTAGCTTGTTTCACAGATTTCTGCCATTGCTTGGCCCTACTCCTCGTCACTTTAAAATTAGCAAGAACACCCAGCGCTCAGGGAGGCAGAGGCAGGTGGATCGCTCTGAGTTCGAGGCCAGCCTGGTCTACAAAGGGAGTCTAGGACAACCATGGCTACACAGAGAAACCCTGTCTCGAGAAACAAAAAAAGCACGAACAATATGTCTCACCCTCCTGGATTTTGTCCCCTGCTTTCTACTTGTCACTGGAGACACAAACCCTGAGAAACTCTTGTCACATAAGCCAACCAGGCTCTCTTCCTTTGGTTCCATTCTGCGGCCTGAGAGTTCAACCAGCCCAGGGTAAAGTAACACGGTTCACTGGTACCACATGTCCAAGGAGGCCAAAGCTGCTGTCACCTAGAATACAGATCACTGGGTCTCATCGACTGTTCTCGTCCTTTGAACAATTCTAGCCTAACTGGAGACCAGCTCTCCGACAGCTCATTCATTCACTGCTACAGAGGAGCTGAGCATCCTTGGCAGCCCAGCAGCCTTCCTGGTTGCATGAGACGCTGACTCCGGGATCCGAGGACCACTTGGCCTGTCTTGGGGGCTGATGCACACAGTAGTCAGGCTTTCATCTCGTGCTCTCACCACGCTGGCTTAAAGCTGTCTTTCATTTCAGAGTTTCTCCCTCCCCAGTGTCTAGTGTGCTTCTTTGTCCACTTGTTTTAAGGCAGGGTCTTACGCCGCCTTATGAGCTGCAGACCTGGCTCTCTGAGTCTTAGATCTGGTGACTCACAGGTCTCTCGCCCTCTTTTCTTTTCTTTGATGGCTGCTGACATTTCTCCAGCCATCTGGGGTGGTTAGTTTTTTGTCAATATGACATAAGCTAAAGTCATCTGGGAAGAAGAAACCTGAATTGAGAAATGCCTCTGTCAGACTGGCTTGTAGGCATTTTCATTATTGATGATTAATGTGGAAGGGCCCATTGCCGGTGGTGCCACTCTTGGGACAGGTGGTCCAGGGTGGTATAAGAAAGCAGGCTGAGCAAGCCATGGGGAGCAAGCCAGTGAGCAGCACCCTTCACAGCCTCTTCTCCAGTTCCCGCCTCCAGGTTCCTGCCCTGACTTCCCCACGCTGATGGACCGTACACTGTAAACTAAAATAAACCCCTCCCTCCAAAGTTGCTTTTGGTCAGTGTTTTGTTACCGGATCAGAAACCAAACTAGGGCATCTGTATTGGTCACTTCCACTGCCAGCCTCTCTCTTCTCGGTGCCAGGCCCCCATTGGGAACCTCCCTATAAGAAAGGCTCTTGGTTTTGCCTATGGTTTATTACATGGCTATTCAGAGTCTCAAAACAGCCAAGGTACCCCCTAGGATTTTGGGGGTTTTTGTTTGTTTTGTTTGGTTTGGTTTGGTTTTTAATCACAATGATGGCTTGGTGTTTAGGAATGAGCAAAACCAGCCATACCAGCTCCCCGTGGCCACTATCACAAAGTACCAGAAGCTGGGACTTAAAACCACGGAAACAGACCTTCCCTCCATTCTGGAAGCTAAAGGATGAGTTGTCAGCAGACGCTTGCTCACTCCGTGGTGGAGGCCCAAGGTGTTGCTTAGCCAACATCAGCATCACTCCAGCTTTGCTTCTGTTGTCATGGGCATTCTCTTGGGTTTCCATGGCTTTTCTCTTGCCAAGAGCATCCTTAGGGACATCTCTAATGAATTCAGCTTGGTTGACATCTTCAAAATCCCTCCTTCTGATATGGGTACTATGCCAAGCCTCCTCCCCAGCTTTCCTGGGACCCACCCTTTTCTTGTTCCCATCCACTATTCCTCAACCTCATTGAGAATCCATACCTGCAGCCAGACGGTGGTGGCACACGCCTTTAATCTCAGCACTTGGGAGGCAGAGCTAGGCAGATCCCTGTGAGTTCAAGGCCAGCCTGGTCTACAAAGTGAGTCCAGTACAGTCAAGGCTACACAGAGAAACCCTGTCTCAGAAAAAAAAAGAAAAGAAAAAGAAAAGAAAAATAAAAAAAAAAGAGAGAGAAAAAAAGAAAAAAGAAAATCCACATCTGCATCTGGAGTGAGGCAGGGACAGACAAGAGCTGGAGAGGCAGATTCCAGTCCTGAACCCAGGGAAATAAGCATTGATGATCAGCCTTAAGATATTGGTCAGGTGGACGAGAGAAAAGTGGATAGCTTGTGCCAAGTCTGCTCAGTTGTGCTGGGGCTGGGGGCTGGGGGGTAAGTTGTTTGCTGTGCTGACATGAAATTAACACCCCTCTGCCAGGAAGCCTCAGGGTTGCTGGGGACCTGAGCAGGCATCACACCCTTGCCCAGCTCAGCAGCTCCTTCGCACACTCAGTCCCTCCTTCAAGGCAGAAGTCGGCCAAGCATCCAGAAGAGTAGAACCAAAAAAATGCTCCCTGGGCCTGAGCAGCACAGGATGGGGCGAGGCTCTACAGTCACCTTGGATCTGGGCAGGGCCACCAAAGACCCCAGCTTTGAATGGAAAAGCCACAACAGGGCTTGGTGTGCAGCCAAAAAAAAAAAAACGGAGTCTCGGGTGTTCTCCCAACACCTACCACCATGTGACTTGTGAGCTGAAAATGGGAGAGATCTCTGAGATATCCTAAAAACACCCTTCCCACACAGTGGTCCAGGCAGCTTCTGCGATCAGAGATGCTGACACCAAAATGGGCGCTCTTTACTAGCCCTCATCCGGACCCAAGAGGGCAAGCATCCCACCTATTGAACCAGAGTTGTCTTGAACACTGTATATGATGAACAGTTCCCCCTCCCCCCATTAGTCCCAGAAAATAGGTAAGGGAAGAGAAGGCTGAAGTGTGGCCCCCACTTCCTGAGGACAGACACATCCCTGCCACCACTGCCTGGCCCTGATTAAGATAAAGTCCGAAGTTTCTGGTCTTGGATGAAAGGTGGACCACTGGAGGTGAAGGAGTCCAGAGTACTCTCAAACATACCGCTCAAAGGATGTTCCTAAGTGGGGGTGTCACATCTGGCATGGTTTGGAATCAGCATCTCATGAACACACTGCTTTCAAAACGAATGTGTCGACATTCCAAAATCAGACAACCCTTATAGTGAGTATTCATCTGCAGGTATACTCAGCTGCCCCCTTCCAAAGTTGGCTTCGTAGAGACTCGTCACAGATGCTGTAAGCACTAACGCTTCTAGCACATCCTTAAAGTGGCTGTATTTATAACAACTCATTAAGACACAAAGAGCAGAGCGAGTGGCACCCGTGCATGCCTGTGAAGGAAGGTATTGTGCACAGATAAGTGACCCCTGGCATGCCTGCATTTGACGCCCAGCCACATACTGAAATATGCTGGCTTGTCATACTGCAGAAATCCTTTGCTTTCTTCTTTAATAATCACCTGCTGTTTATCATACATCTGATGACTACAGATGCATCTTGCACAGCCTCCTGGTCTGACACCAGCTCCGCCCCATCCCAGGGGTCCACCCCTGTCCCCCTTTCCTCTCTGGGCTCCTCCAACACAGAAATCCTGAAGTAACTAAGGCACAGAGGAGGCCAACTCCCCAAAGCGTGAGTATGATATAGAACTCCCCATTGCACAGTCAGACCTTCAACTCCACTTGGCCCTGTGTGTTTGGCAAGGACAGAGGGATGGCTTTCCCTGGGCCTCACGCCCACCCTGAGTTTTACAGTGTGATTTGCCTTACCTGGTCCTGTGTCTCCCACCCCACCCCATCTCTCCCTGCGTGCCAGTTGCATTCCATTTCCACATGCCCTCATCTTCTCTGACTGTCTTGGTAGACACTCCTAAGCTTTCTTAAAGACCTCACATACTTTCCCAACTCGCAATACATTTAGGTTTGGCAGTGCTCTTGGTCAGCTACACTTCCCACGTCCGTCTTCAGCTGTGCCCGTGTGTCACTCATGTGGGTTGTCTGGGAAACAGCTGCGGGAGCAGAGTGGGAGGGCACCAAGGCCCAGGGCAAGATGATTGGGGAAGAAGGGGTGCGCAAGGGCTGCTTCAACCCCAACGTAGATCTGATTTCAGGGTGCACATTGGAAAACAGCCAGGAAGGATGATCCCAACTTTCACTCATACTTCAGTCACTCACTCAGGTGAAAGATGAGCCAGGAAAGAAGACAGGTGGTCCTGAGGCGTGCCACTGTGGGGCGAGACACTTTGTGGGGCGGTGGGATGGGGGTGAGGGGTGAGGGCTGGGGGGAAGTGGGGCTGGGTTCTCACTTCATACATATGCTGCGTGTGTTCCTGATCTTTCGCTGCTGTTCTTTCTCGCATGAACCATCTCTTCTTCCTGCCCTTGGCCATTCACAGGAGCCACACAGGAGCCACACAGCCCAGCTGCTGCCCCTCCCTGGTGTCGCTGCGGAATGCTGCTGCAGCCAGTACCTAGCTCCCACTCTGCTTCCAAGGTAGATAGTTGGGAAACTAGCCTCACCTTGCCTTAGCACTCTGCTCCTGCAGTCAGCACCCAGGAATGAAAGCAGAGAACACGGAATGGTGATTGACTCTAGGGCCTCCGTGTGTGTGTGTGTGTGTGTGTGTGTGTGTGTGTGTGTGTGGTGTGTCTGTGAGTGTCTGTGTTCATGTTCATGCATATGTGTGAAGGTGTGCGTATGTCCACATGCACGTCAAAACCAGAGGTCAACTTCTGCTATGCACTTTGTGGGTTTTGAGACAGGGTCTATCTCTGGCCAGGAACTTTGCAGCTGGCTGGTAAGCCCCAGAGATTCCGTGGCCCTCTGCCTTCCCAGCACTAAGATTAAAACATGGCCCATGCTTGTTTGGGTGTTTAGTTAGTTTGTTTGTTTTTTAATGTGCATTCTGAGCACCAAACATAGGCTGTTGTGCTTTCCAAGGGAAACACTTTACAAGCCGAGGCCTCTTCCTGGCCCCTGAGGACTCTTGTTAATGTGTCAGTGGTGGGAGAGAACATGACAGACCCTAAACCTTGGCTGCCCAGAGGACCAGAGAGGCCTGCCCTAGGGAGACTGCCGGTCCTCACTTCAGCCCTCCGCACTCCAGCAGGCCCTCAGTGACAAGGAAAGACACTGTGGCTCACTCAAAGGGCTCCTTGGCTGCACAGCCTGGTGCTTGGGTCCCAGCAATGCCATGTCAAAACAGCCCTAAAAATAAGGGCTGATGTCAGGAGGCTGAGTGCCGGAGATGTGGGGCAGAAATAAAATCTGGATTCCAGCAGCAGCGGTCCGTGTTGTTTCCTTTCTTGGGGGAAGGTGAAGAACAGCATGCCCACCAAGAGTCAGACCCCACAATGCTCACTTCTCAGTGACGATTTTATCCCAAGAAATTGTGTAAGCTGTGACTTCTGACCTGAACCCCCAGGCTGCCTCTCAGCTGGTGAGTCTGAGGGGTTGGCTGGACTGCAGCCAGGGCTCTGACCAGCTCCGGGCCTATGAGTGTCTCTGCTGGCTTCCCAATGCTTTACACAAATAGTAGCCGCTGGGCCTGGACAGGGGCAGAAGAAGGAGACGGACATGTGGCCTCCCATGCATGGGAGCCTACAGGCCAGCCTACTCACTCCCTAAGTGGCCAGGAAGAAGCTTCAGGTCGGCCAGGCCCAGCTGCTGCTGACCGCCACTAGGAACATTTTTATTTTCTGATTGTTAGCATGGTAGGAGCTGTAGACGTTCATAAGACAGCCAAGTAGTTATGAGCTCAAAAGCTTTGTGAGAGATTTTCTCTGAGGACTCGTTAATGTGATGTTTTAATGGAATAGTCCCCAATCTGAGTCTGCTCAGGAGCTTTTAATAGAGCTGATAAGCGCCTGTGTAGGGCATGTGGCAGAGCAGGCGGGCCTGACGCCCTCCTCACCAGGGAAGGGGTGACGGAACAGAGAAGGGGGAATGACAGAGCAGTACAAAGATGGCAGTTCACAGACTGGCATTAAAAACCCACAACAGGGTAGGAATGGCACCCCATCTGCAGGGGAACTTAATGAGGTAGTTAAAGGAACATTCTGGTGGCCAAGCTCCGTGGAGCCGCCTCTCTGAACTACCATTAACTTGGATAAAACCCATAAATTAACCCAACCAAAACGCGAGCATCGCCAGCTCCACCCGCAGCTATCTCACCCTGGGGCCTAAAATACTTGGGCAATTCTTGCCAGGTGACTCATGAGCCTTCCTGGGCCCACCCCTCTGGCCTGTAGCCCCGCCTCCCTGGCAGTATATACATGGCTGAGGGAATCTCTCTGGGTATTTTTGGGAGACAGCTGTTTGCCCTTCAGGTCAGGAGTCTGAGAGGCACAGAGTGGGCTGGGCACGGGAGCTGGAGCTAGTGAAAGTGGGCAGGAAAAATGTTGCCTGGATGACCACCGTCGCATCCCCAGGGCAAGGAATGAATGAGTAGAAAGTGAAGAGTCTCCAACCTGCCTGTGAGGGTAGAGGCAGCCATTTTCATTCTCATCAAAAATTTCAGAAATGAAATGAAGACTTTACCTCCCCTGGTGTTCAATTTGCCACGCACCAACGCGCAGCGGCCCAAATGGAATGTGCTAGACCCAAGAGTCAAAGTCTCTCCAGAGCATAAAAGAACAGCTCTAGACTCTTCTGTCTTCCTGAGACTGGGATCCATTTTCTCTGGAAATATCAGAAGTAGAAAAAAAGATGGGAGTAGAACGGAGTTGGTGAAACATGAATGACAAATGACAAATTTTTTGGTTTGGATTCTGTAATATATGCAAACACATCCAAAAGGAGTCAGTGTGGACACACACACACACACACACACACACACACACACACACACACACACACACACAC
>OU015750.1:112669620-112691114 GCA_907169655.1 Acomys percivali
TGTGTGTGTGTGTGTGTGTGTGTGTGTGTGTGTGTGTGTGTGTGTGTTTGGAATGTGATGGGCAGAACAATGCCCCCTCCCAGGATGTCACATCTTCAAACCCTAAGCCTGTGAATTATGGTCTGGATAAGAGCATCTTGGTATGTAATTAAGGAAAGATAACCCAAGTGTGCTAGCTGGTTTTCTTTCTTTCTTTCTTTCTTTCTTTCTTTCTTTCTTTCTTTCTTCCTTTCTTCCTTCCTTTCTTCCTTTCTTCCTTTCTTTCTTTCTTTTGTCAACTTGACACATGCTAAAGTCATCTGGGAACCAGGAACCTCAATTGAGAAAATGCTTCTATCTGTAGCCTGTGAACAAGTCTGTGAGGCGTTTTCTTGACTGATGATGTGGGAGCGCCCAGCCCACTGTGGGCGGTGCCTTCCCCAGGCAGGTGAGCCTGGCTTATATTGAAAAGCAAGCTGAGTGGGCCACAATGAGCAAGCCAGTGAGCGGCGTACCTCTGTCTGTCCAGGCTCTGCTCCTGCTTGAGATTCCTGGACTGACTTCATTCAATGATCACTGTTTGGCAATGTAAGACAAAAGGCAAAAACAAAAATCAAACCCTGACATCCCATACTTTCTTTTGGAAGTGGTGTTTATCCTAGGAGCAGAAAGCAAAGTAGGACACCTGGGTTCCCCAACAAGGCCTAACCAATCGCTAGGACTCGATACGATCAATTGAGGAAGAGCACAGAGGAGATGAAGCAGGCCGAGCAGAGGAAGTGGTGAGTCTTCAGATCCGGGAAGAGGCTGCAGTCCAAGAACCTCTGAACGCCCGGAAAGTTAAGGAAACGGGTTCTCCCCAGAGCCTCCTGCAGACGAAGCCTGCCTGTTGACACCATGATTTTAGGACTCACTTTATAATCCTGACCTTCAGAACATGGGTAAACACATTAAGTCACCAGGGTCATGGCAATTTGGTACGCAGCTATGGGAGATTGACACCACAGGATGTGTTGGTTGATAGAATTTGGAAGTAAGACTATCCTAGTTAACGGTCATGTACTATGAAAGGACCAGAATTTGCCTTCCAAGAGACAACCTATGCTCAGCTGACGAGTCACACATCCTCTTGCCAGACAGGTATGTAGTTGTTTTGCTCATTAGCATGGTGCTGGAGGTGGGAGGTTGACAAATATCTTGCCCAGGCACAGTGGTTCTCAAGAGTTAGTACCCGCCATCAGACTTTGGTTTTGTTGTTGTTTGTTGTTTGTTTTTTGTTTGTTTGTTTGTTGACGAAGCAAAAGAGATGCTGTTATTCCACCCAAATTCTTCCACAGGAAACTATGGAAAGGGCTAGCAAATGCCATGGATTGAGTATGTCCTCAGAGACTCAAGTGTGGAGGCGTAATCCTTACTGGAGGCGTTAACATGGGTAGAAAGTTCAGGCCTGGCATCCAGTGACAGGCCTTAGCAGACAGTGGGGACTAGAGGGGGACTTTCGGGCGCAGCTCCCATGACTGGTGTTTTAATTAGGTGTCTGTCAGTGTGATATACACTGTGACCAAAACCAGCTCGGCGAGGTAGGGGGTTTATTTCAGCTCACGGCTTTCTCAGCTTACTGTTTGATACAACCCAAGGCCACCTGCTCACAGATGGCACTGCCCATAAAGGGTGGGCCCCCTCCCACATCAATCATCAATCACAAAAATGTGCCCACAGAGTTGCCTACAGGCCAATCGGCTGGAGGTACTTTGGCCCTAGTGCAAAAGTAAATATTTGCCTGATGTAATCGTTGTCTTGGAGATTTACTGCCTCCATCAGCTAACCAAGGTCTAGTCCTGGAAGCTTCTAGCCTCCACACAATCTATTCTAGGCCTAGAATGTTTTCAGCCTCTGAGACTTACTGCTGAATAAGCTCATCCTTTCTAGCTCTTTCTAAGCTCAGTCTAGCTGGTTCAACTCAGCGGTTCTGGCTCAATCTCCTCTCCTAGCTGACTGATTCTGTCTGGCTTCTCTCTTGGCCTCTGACTGAATTGCTTTGCTTGTCCTCATATTAACTTTGGCAATCTGTCCTAATCTTCTGGCTCCTTCTCATTCTCTGGCTCATTCTGTCTTCACCTGTGTCTTCACCTTGTTCTCTCTGCAACCTGTCTCTTTTTAAATGTCCCTGGAAAACTGCCTCTGAATTCCACAAACTCAGCTCCACTGCTCTGCCTCCCAACTCACTGACTCAACGGAACTGCCTAAACAACCTGACTACAACTCAGAGATCTGCAGTTCTGGGATTAAGGCTGCATACCACTATGCCTGGACCTAGGCTTTTCTTTACTTGAAACTTGTTCTATACTAAGAGATCTGCTTGCTTCTGTCTCCTGGGATTTAAGGTGTGTCAGTATTCCAGCGGGGTCACACAGACCTAGAAGGCCTTTGGATGTGATCTCTTGCCAGAGCAGCCATGTTCTGAAGGAAAATTTCTCTCCACCCTAGCTTGTATCAAGTTCAAAACAAAACACAATTGGGTTCCTCCATAGGAATGGATTCAATAGGAAGAAGGCAAGAGAGCAGAGAGACACACAGGCATGCCTGTGTCCTCTTTCACTTGCTACATAATGGCCCTGCATCACCCAAGGCCTCTGCCAGCAAGGCACATCACCAAGGCAGCCCCTGAGCCTTGGACTTTCTAACCTTTGAGCCCAAATAAACCGCTTCTCTTCATAAAGTACATAGCCTCAGCCATTTCATTATAGTAACAAAATGGGGCCGGGGCTGATGGAACAAAGAACCTTCCAACATTACTGTGGAAAATCAGGTTCATGTCAATGCTTGATGCCAGAACTGATATGACTGTGATTTTTTAAGACTCTCCTGATTGTTTGGGTGCAAAAATTGGAGGTACTGGGAAAAAAGAAAGTGAGATACATATCTTAGGAAAGCAGCCATCCTAAAGTTACAAGAGAGAAGTCGGTGTCGTAAAGGGAGAATGTTCCCAGTTCTTGTTAGCCTTTATGCACGAATTCCACAGCCTTCTGAGCCTGAGGCCCACGGCTCCCTTGCTTTGGATCAATGGCAGTGCTTTGTTCTCCAAAGGACCTTCAGCCCAGGGTGGCTGAATGAAACAGTTTGCAGTTTTAGACACAGGCCCATTGTGCCTCCAGCCCCCGTACATTGTTCCTCGGAATGCTCCCCCACCTCACCTCACCCACGGGCTGCTGTCCCCACGCCTGTCCCGATGGCAGATCAGCTGCTCTATCCGGCCTCTCCCCACTGAGCAGTCAGAAGCAATCTTCACTCTCTAGAACAGCAAGTGGTGGTCCACACACCCCTCTCGGCACAATCTGTGCTGTCTGCCATGTCCTAGCTGCAGGTTCACATGCATGCCCACGTGCTGTCTGCCATGTCCTAGCTGCAGGTTTGTCTGTCTACATGCCCACCCTTATCTCCTTCCTGAAGAATAGCTGTCATGTCTGGATTCTCTGCATCATAAATGTCAGAAACACACAAGGACAAAAGCCACATGCAAGAGTGAAGGCAGGATCCAAGACTGTGATCATTCCTTCAAGCCACTACCCTCTCTCTGGATTGACTCCTTTTCACCTGAGAAAAACTGTTTCCACAGAAGCAGTCTCCTGCCCCAGTAGGTGCTAGCAAATGCAAACAGATGTTTTGGGGTGTCACAACAAGGCAGGCTCCTCCTGGTATCTGGAGGGTGTGGGGGAGGGGTGATGCTGGGCATGCTACAGTGTACAATGTGGCTCCCTAAAACAAAATGACAACAGTGTCATAGTAGGACCGACCCTGTCTGAAGTCACTGTTGACATGTTTTTTGATACATGAAATTCGAATTGATGGACAGGCCGAGCAGAGCGGGATGCCTCAGGAAGTAAATTGCTCTGAATTGTGTCTCTCCGTGGTGCACATCACCCAGCCTCCCCTTCCTGTTCCTCTCTGTAAGCCTGGTATAGTCTCCCCTCCCTCCTGACGGGGCTCTCTGCTCCTCCATCTCTTGTGTCTACATGCCCTATGTCCAAGCTGCCCATAGGAAATAACTCGTTTCTCCGGATCAAAAATCTTTCACTTCTGAGGCTCTGTAGTTAGTCACCCCATCTTGAAACAGAGTCCAAGCCAACTTTGCAAGTCACTAGTGCAACACGCCTGCTGTGTCTCTGGATTAGCTGGTTGTCACAGAGGCTGAGAGCGCGTCCCTGTCTAGGAGGATGAGGTCAAGAATGTCCCGCCAAGGGGTGGAGGGCACAGGCTATGCATATTATTTTAAAGTGGGGTATTGTTTTAAGGTAAATATGTCAGAGAAGTTCCGGGTGGCTTGACATACTTCCGGTGTGTTGTAATTCTCTATCCTGCCCTCCCTCCATCAACTCACTTGGGGGCCAGGACTCCTTCTTCCGTGTTTCCGCCCACATGGATTCCCTGTATAGCGCCACATAGCTCTGTGTGTCCCTTTGTTGGGCCCCTGATAATGAACAGACTGCTGGGTTGAGGTCCTAAGACAAACAGAGCTGTTTCCTGTTGGGCATATTCCTGTCCCAGGCTCTAGGGCAGCGCTTCTTAATCTTCCTAATGCTGCGACCCTTTAATACAGTTCTTCATTTTGCAGTGACCCTCAGACATAAAATTATTTTGTTGCTACTTCATAACTGTAACTTGGCTCCTCTTACGAATCATATTGTAAATGCCTGATGCGCAGGGTATCTGATATGACACACACACACACACACACACACACCCGTGGGGGTCATGACCCATAGGATAAGAACCTCTGCTCTAGAGCTTGGCTTCTGTTTCACCAGGTGCCTAGCAAGGACAGAATCTCAGGTCTGAGTGGTAAAGGAAGTCTCCTCCATTAGCAGGGCCAACGGAGAGATTTGTATTGAGGTGCCTTTCCCAGGGCCCACTGAACATCAGTAACAATGCCCGTGTGTCCAGCACCCACCTAGATCAGATACCATGAGGTGTAGTTCACAAACACCGCCATCACAAGCCACCATGCCAGCAAGGGCACTCTTCAATCTGGCCACGTAGCCCTTTCGAGCACCCCTGGAGGGCTCAGCAACTGTCTGTGGGCACCTGCTCCACAAGGGGGTCCGTCGGAAACCAAGCCTGTGGCTCTACAGAAATCTTACACTTAGCTTTCCTGAAAAAATACCTCTGTGGGTAGAGTTTTGGTGAATCAAATCATAAGTGCAGTGGAATCAATTCTGTCAGCCCCACTGAGGTGGCCCCGTCCTGGAAAACAAGAAATGTCCTGGACCAAGTGACCAAACTTTAACACCTGTTGCCCTTTATTATTTTTATTGGCTTTGTTTAGTTTTTTAACCAGGTCTTGTTGTATAGCCCAGGAAGGCCTCAGACTCACTGCTGTAGCCCTAGCTGACCCAGAACTGACCACTACCCTTCTCAGAAATCTCCATGTTGCAGCACCAGGTGTGCACCAGGTGTGCCCCAGATGTGCACCAGGTGTGCCCCAGGTATGCCCCAGGTGTGCTCCAGGTGTGCCTGGTTCCCTTTTGCTTTTCTTTGACCTCCTCTGAGTGCAGGCGAAGTGCAGTTAGGAACTGTTTTGCAGGAAGGAAAAAAAAAAAAAACAATCTGATAAGCTACCTAGCATTCCTGGCCCTCCCTGAACACTTTCCCCACTGAATTCCAGCCTCTGCTTTTCTCCAGGAAGCCCTCAGGCTCCGCAGATGGGGAGGAAAAGGGTTCGGAATGAGCTACGGGTATAATCTCCATCCCTCAGTGAGAAACGTGATAATCAGGGTACCCAGAACAAGGGCTGACCCAGAATCCTCAGGGTACCCAGCAGCGGGAAGCTTGCTCACACCGCCCGTGTTCCAGACTGCACTGGGAACAGAGTGACGTGGTGAACACCTGTGAGTGCACAGCCCTCAGCAACCTGAGGAATGCTCCACATACTAACTCAGGGAACTATTCTTCTGAGTAAAAGCATGTTCCATCTCTTACAGAAAGGCTGAAGGAACTGTTTCCCTTCAGACCCTGGGGTGCGAAAGCCACATGAGTGGAGCTTTCTTTTTTGATTACAGCACGATGCTGTAAATAGTATGGTAATTAATCACTAGAGGAAGAAGTAACTGTGTATACATACAGGAGGAACAGTATGAGGAAGAAATTCCAGATGCTACTACCTGGCATTCCTGCCTGTCAGCATGGATAGTATGGGGACACCGCTTTTAAGGAAGTATCTAGAAGATATTTTGCCCTGAGAAAGTCAAAAAGGAAATGCTAGGGAGAGGGCTCAGTGGGTAAGAGGTCACAGTCTGCAAGCAGGAGGATTGAGTTCAAATCCCCATACACTACAAGCACATGTACACACAAAGAAACTTCTTTTTTTATTTGTATGTGTTCATGTGCGTGTATATATGTGGGGTGTGCACACATGTGTGCCCATCCATGCATATATGGAAGTCTGAGGTTGACACACAGTGTCCGCAATCATTTTCCACTTTATTTTTTTGAAACAAGGTATCTTGTGAATCTAGAGCTCTGTGGTTTGGCTAGACTGGATGGCCAATTATCTCCTGCCTCCATCTCCCCAGTGCTGAGATTACGGGGGACAGATGCAGTGCCCAGCTTTTATGTAGGTTCTGGGGACCCATATGCACAGCAAGCACTTTGCCAAAGAACTGTCTGCCCGGTCCAGCTGTGCTTTCTTTGTCTGGTGTTGCTCACGGCCAGGGACATGAGGAAGAACAGACCCTTGCTCTCAGTATCGCTTCTCGGTGGCGGTCTGTGACACAGCTGTGGCTTGTGGAAAACACTTGCCAGCCAGAGATGTATCTCCCTGTCAGCAACAACACAAAGAGGCCCCAAATAGGCTCCAGGAGAGTGGCACTGCCATACGTGATGGTGGAAAGGAAGGAACATCGCCAGCTACGTTCATTTCCTTTTTTGATTTCTGGAAGGCCAAGTTTCATTTCCCCAAAGAACATGTAGACTTGCACAGCTAAGCCCTGGTCGCAGCGGGGGACAGAACCCTGAGCTTTGGGGCAAAATGTGCACGCTTGAAATACTGAAAACTCTGCAGACTTGATGAGCTTCTGCCTTGTGGCCACGCACCTCAGTGACATGGGTGTAAGGCAGGACAGCAGTGGGGAGCACATGCACATGTTTGTGTGTATAAAAACTGCTTAACACAGCTCATAGCCATGTCTCGGTAACAAGAGTGAAAGACCACAAAAAGCCTCCGATGCATCCTGGTTAGATGTGCAGCCTTTTCTTGTCTACTTGGCTATAAATGTCTGGAGGAAGCAAGTCCGTGCTCGCCTGTGTCCTCATTGCTGCTGTTTCTCCACAAGGCCACGGCCGCTCAGAAGGACACTTCCTCAGCAGGTCAGCAGAGCCAACAGTAAGGGCTCAGTGCCCAGGCAGGAGAACAGCTATGCCCACCACCCCACCCAGCCCACACCAACTCCTGTCCCCGAGGCAATCAGGGTCCCCATCCTCCAGATGGAGAGCTAGGTGTTTGGTGACTCCCAACATGAAGAGGCCATAGCTGCAAAATCAGCTAGCAGTCACTACACGCTGAGAGACCTGATCGTGCCGGTATGACTGTGCCCTAGAGATTAGTCACCCGCCTGAATCAGCATAGCATCTATTATGGATGACGTTTGCCCAGCCAGGGAGATAAATGGAGTGCTTTATCTTGAACCAGTGACAAAGACGCATGACTTTTGTTGCACCAGCAGATCAATTCAGAGCCAATAAGTCATGACATCTAAGGGTTCATCACAGCCAAATGATGGGCCTGGAGGTGGCTTGCTGTGCAAACACGAAGACCTGAGTTCAAATCCCCACAGGTAGGCAAGGTAGTTCACACCTGTCATCCCAGAATATCTTCGGCCAGATAGGAAGTGGAGACGGAAGGCTTCCTGGAAGCTTTAGGCCCAGCAGCATGATGGGCGTGGAATGCCAAGTGGAAGGCAAGGGACCAGCAGCTTGAGGTTGTCCTGTGACCTCCATGCTGTGGCACACATGTGCCCTTACTCATATTCACACTTACATATGCACACCACACACACACACACACACACACACACACACACACACCTTACTAAAGGGAGCTAAGTTAAGAATGGACACCTGAAACAGCCTGTGAATGCACAGAAAGTTAAAACTACATTCACCCCCGCTTCTCTGTCCCTCACAGACCAGTAAGATGAGGAGGGAGAGCAGGTCCCCACACCCGGCACTGTGTGAGAAGGCTTCTCAAGCACCTGAGTCCGGATAGGGCCTTCATTCCCGTCAGCAGCAAAGCCACCGCATGCTCCATCTCATCTAACCCTGTACACGGTGGAAAGATGAGGTCCCCGGAGCGGGTGACACCAGGAAATGAGAGACAGTCATAGAGCACAGAACAGGAGTGTGGGTGGCTAAGTCCCAACACTGGCAGGCCACTGAGCCACACATCTGGAGGCAGAAGGATGCCTCAGGATCCTGCAGTGACAGTCCGAAGGCCCACGGCCAGTTGTCATTTTTGTTTTGTTTTGTTTTTCGAGACGCTTTTTCTATGTAGCCTAGGCTGTCCTGGATTTGCTTTGTAGACCAGGCTGGCCTTGAACTCACAGTGATCTGCCTGCCTCTGCCTCCTGAGTTGGAATTAAAGGCGTGTGCCACCATGCCCAGCAGGCCAGTTGTGTTTCATCAGTTCTACTATACACATATGCACATGCCACACACATGTAATAACACATTAACACATACATGTATACACATAACTATATTACATATATGTGTAACTACACAAACCTAGCTACATGCACATGCACATACCAAATGCACATAACCATGAATACCACAAACACATATCTGTATGCCATACGTAGCTACGTTGATCACTCATACATACACATAACTATATATATACAATACACTTAAACATATCTACACAGACTACACACATACACACAACTACACAAGCCGCACACACACATGGCTATACATATCACAATATCTATAACTATACACATGAACACATGAATCACATAACCATAAATATAGTACATGCACACATGCCTTCACCACCAAACATGGGCACATGCAAAGACATACGCATACACACACATATGCATAAGAACACAACCCAGCCCAGATCGCCTACACATATGTACTCATAAAGACACACCCTCATGCCGTTACACACCGTCACATGTACAGGCAGGCAGCACATCTTTCGACTCCTCTTTTTGAAGCTATGGTCGCTGTTCTTTCTTGTCCCGTCCCACCCTTCTGTGTCAGGCTCAAATAACAGGGCAGAGGGCAAGCATTTGAACGCTCAGAAGGAAGCGGAAAATGTTAGGAGGGAATATGGGGGTTGTGTGCAGTGATGACACTGGAGTACGGGAAGGCAGTGCAGTCTGGAAAGGGCCTTTCCGCAAACTGAAGGCAGGTCAGTGGCGCGTGCCTGTAATCCCCGAACACATCAGCCTCATGTAGGACAATCCAGACTCACAACGCGAGACTCTGTTTCCAAAGAGGCTGTGTGTGAGTGTGTGTGTGTGTGTGTGTGTGTGTGTGTCTGTCTGTCTGCTGTCTGTCTGTCTGTCTGCTGTCTGTCTGTCTGTCTCGCGGGGGGACGTAGCAAGGATTGGTGGAGTTGGTAAAAGCAGTGATAAACTGACCCTCAAGAACGAAAGGGAGAGTGGTACAGGGTGCTCAGTGGGTAGAGGACGTGCAAACTTGAGGTTCTGAATTCAGCACGGTCCCCTGGCATGCTTACCATATGAGCATCATATGTATGCCCGGTCCACAGAGGTCAGAAACGGGCGTCAGAGGATAGCCAGCATTGCAGGGCAGAAGTGGGCAGATCCTACAGGTCTCAAGGTAGCCAGTAGAGCAGAAACGGCCACTTCAGGGGTGGTGAGAGACCCCATCTTAAGGCAAGATGGCCTGAAGCGATAGCTGAAGATGTCCAGCCCCTTTCTCTGGCCCCTGCATGAACGCACACATGGGTGCATGCGTATGGTCAGTCAGGGGTGGGCACCACGTGCGTACATCACACTCAGAAAGAGAGAGAAGCAGGGAATACCTGCCCACCGGTGGCCAGTGCTGTCGGCCTGGAGAGGAGAGCGGCGCTTTGAAGTGTGGGTGGGGTTTGCAGAGCTCCTCTGGAAATGCCAAGGCTTTTCTGTCAGCATTATAGAACTCACAGATCAGAAAACGGTGAGCATATTCTGTGTTCTATTTGCCCATCAATGCTGCGCTCCAGGGGTGGGTAGGTCCTGCCATTAGTGCAGACTGACTGGGTGAACACTCTCAGGCTAGTGGGGTCCTGTAGCTGTGAGTGAAGCTTTAAGCAGGAGCCTCAGCAGTCCTACTAAGCCGAAGGTGAGGCAAAGGGAGGTCCAGGGGACACCAGAGGGAACCAGTAGGTTTTTGTTTTTGTTTTTGTTTTTCAGGTTTTAGGGTTTTTGTTGTTGTTGTTGTTTTGTTTTGTTTTGTTTTGTTTTTTTGGTTTTTCCAGACAGGGTTTCCTTATGTAACAGCTCTGGCTATGCTGGAACTTGCTCTCTAGTTCTGGCTGGCCTTGAACTCAGGGAGATCCAATCTGCCTCTGCCTCCCAAGTGCTGGGATTAAAGGCATGCACCACGGAACCAGTATTTAAAATAGCTTATTATGAAGATATATCAAACCTGGGGTGGGAGGGATGGCTCTGAGGATAAGAGCCCTTGCTGCTCTTGCAGAGCACATGGGTTTAGTTCCCAGCACCCACCTGCACAGTGACGTAGGACCCTCTGTGTGTACCTCCAGTTCTAGGACACCCGATGCTCTTTCTGGCTTCTGTGGGAACTAGGCATAAACATGATGCTCATACACACGTGCAGGCAAAATACTCACATACATAAAAATAAATAAGTAACTGAATCTTAAAGAAAAAGCATTATGAAACTCTCACCAGGCATCATCAGCTTTCTTAGCATTGGTCCACCATGATGGCCGCATTCAACAACTGAAAAGATGATGTTTCTCATTAGATATACATTATCCCCAAATATCACTTTATCTAGCCAAGTGGAAATAATTTTTAAAAATAAAGACACAGACTTTGAACCCCAAAAGATTATAGTCTTAAAAAAAACTGAAGAAAACAAGAGTCCCCAAAAAATAGAAGAAATGCATGCTGCAAAACTTCACAAACTCTAAGCAGATGCTAAAACATCAGGAGTTATACGGTGTCCCGAAGAGAAGCTGGTTCACAGGCACCTTGATGGCACGTGGCATGTGGCAGGAAGGACATGGGTTAGTATCCAAGAGGAGGAGAAAGAGGCCAGACAGCCATTTTGTAAGAAGCAAGCTGGGGAGTGGGGAGGGTGGGAGTGGGGGTGTGTGGCTAAGCTCAGGTGACAGGCAGATCTGGGGAGGGGGCTGGTAAAGCTAGCTAACAGTCCATCTGCATGTCTGGTAGATTCGAAGAGCTTCAGCAAGTTGTAGGCTTCAAGGAAAATGTTACAATGCTAAGGGAAATCCTGTGGACACAGGGTGGGGAGAGGGGCAGGGGGCGGGTCTGCAGACGCTCTGGGCATTGGAGTCACCCACTGTGTGGAGGGAAAATAGAAACCAACAGCAGGAAGCAACTTCCCCAGCAGGTCAGAGGCCAGCTGGATATTGTAGAAGGAAAGGAAATTCAAAAATAACCAAGAGTCTTTAGTCTCAGCTACAGAGACATAGGAGTTCACCTGGTGACTGGGCTACAGGAAAAAGATAGCAGGACAAGGGAAACATCGTGTGGACCTTGGGTGAAGATATATTTAGCTATACATAGTTGTGGATTTCCTCCAAAAATAATAGGAAGCCAATGGCTAGACGTGGTCTGGGTTAGCAGAAGAAAACATGAAACATTCCACAGTGGGCAAGACAAGTCTTCAGAGAGAGTCCCAGTACAGGCTGGGCTGTCTGACCCTCAAGAATGGAAGTCTTACAGTCAATCCTATGCAGCAGAAAGTTAGCTGAGTGAGGGCCTGGGTCGTCGCTCAGGAGGTAGGATGATTGCCTGGTATGCACAAAGCCCTGAGTCAACCACTGGTCCCCAGCACTGCATAGACAGGGGTGGGGGGCAGGTGGGGGTGTGGGACACACCTGGTAGGCGGAACAGGAAGATCAGCAGTTCAAGGTCATCTTGGCCACTTAGCAAGGCTGAGGCGAGCCTAGGTTACCCGAGACCTGCCTTCAAGAACCTTATTGGGTTAATACAGACTGGCAAACTGTCACCAGAATGTCCCAAGAGTCTCCAGTCCTATTGAACATTTTGGTCATTCACACACCTTCCTTTCTTATGTCTTAATAAATTTTCAGGGTAGCCTTCAAGGGAATAATCTAATGCTCCCATTTTTGTTATGTCCCGTGAGCCTCCCTCTGCTCTGTGACAATTTCTCTGTGCATCCCTGTTTCTGATGACCTTGGCGAACTCAGGGTAGTGTTTGTAAATGTTCCCCTGCTGTGCTTTGTTCTATTCCTCTTCTGTTTTCTCTAATGAATAGACGATAGCCAATGGCTGTGGGACCGGAGAACACGGAGCAAGCCTATCAGGCCTGTCACCTCACCATAAAGGGACAGGCTACCTGTGTGATCTATCACTGGTAGTGTTTGCCTTGATCCCTGAGGCTGAGGGAGTGTGCATCAGTGGCCCTCAGCTCCCTGTTCTTAGGCAGAGAGTGCCCTCGGGGTCAGGGGGAGGTGGCAAAGTCTTACTCTATGTCTTGGGTGGGATCATCTACATAAATAATATAGTTAGTTACCCCCCACCTCCCCCACCACCACCCCATTTAGGAAGCCTCGGCCCTTTCTCACTCATTCACAAATGCCTTCAATCGTTTATTTTGTCACTGTACACTCATACATATTTGTCTTATGCCTTGGGTTACAGAACAGTAGGATTTTACTTAGTTTTTTGCTCCCAGTTACACAGCTTTGGCCGTTGAGTGGTTTTCTCAGTTGGCACTTGAGTCCCCTGCTTCTCATGTAGTCTGAGCTCTTCCTTGCTTCTTGCTAATATAAGATGCTGCAGGTTCAACTCTCATTTCCCTTGATCGAGTTCTAGAAAACCATTTTTGCTAAGGTGCCCTGGTTCCCATCCTGGAGAACTGGATGCAGAATTTAGCCTGTGGAGCTGGGATGGGTGTGGCACTTCTGGGTCTTCCCTGCTCTACTCTCAATGTCTGGAGTTGTTTTGCAGGGCTGCGCAGATGAGCTTACACTGCTCTGGGTCCCTGAACCAGCTTTGCCCTTCTTTCTTACAGCTTCCCTGTCCCACCAAGAAAAAGCTGGCTCCCAACAGCTGTCATTGTTTTTGTTTTGTTTTGTTTTTTGTTTTTGAGTAGTCCAGTCCTGACGCATGTATAAAGCTGCTTACGATTGGCAGCCTGAAACCCCACTGAACACTTTTATGTATGCTTTTGACATAAATATTTACATATTAGCCTTGTGTACAATAAAAGCTTGAAGGGGAGAGTGCTGAGATTTAAGAAGATTCTAGTAACCAACTGGAAATGAATTCACACGAGTTCAAAAATAAATAAATGGCTTAAGTAGAAAAGAAGAGAGATCGGCTTCCAGCACCTTGGGTGAGGCGGGGAAAGAGGGAGGGAGGGGATTGGATTGACCACCAGTCCAGGGTATGATATGTTTGTTGCTAAACAAAACCAAAGCATGAAAATAGAGTATTCCAGTAAAGATAGGAAAATGCCTCCTTGCATACGCACGAGCCAGACGCATGACCACACTTGCACACATTTATACCTAACCCTTTAAAAGAGATCATAAGGGGAGATGGGATCATGGTCTTAAAATACTAGCAGGGATTAGATGTACCCTGCCCTGCGACAGGGGACGGAATTTGTCCCAGGGAAGCTGGAGATCATTCCCAAACGGTGGGGCTGAACATGTCTGGGGCAAGTAGTCCCTCCCACACTCTCCCAATTTGGGAGGACAGCAGACTCCCGATCACAGGTATGCCCATGAAACCAGAGACCAACCCTCAAGTCGCTTCCTAAGATCTGCAGGAAACAGCCGAAAGACATCCCAACGGGATCATTGGTGACAACCTCCATGTAAATAGAAACCAATAATTAAAATGAGGAAGGTCAAGGGCCCAGAGTAAAGGTGGAGGTGGAAGACACTGAGGCTAAAGTCCTGTCTTCAGGCCAAACCTATTTAAAGGCATGGAGCAACATGGGTATGTGAGGGTGAAAGGAAGGTAGGGCTGGCTTGGTTAGAAGGAAAACTGCCCAGCGAATAGAGCTGACCAAACGTCAAACAAGAGAGGTGTTGGGAGAAGGGGTCCCATGAGCGTGAGCACTGCCAATGACCGGGAAGGGTCACTTGGGGTCTGTGAAATTCAGAGGGCAACTGGGCAACTGCGAGCTGCCAGAGCCCAACAGGGAGATGTAAGAAGTGTCACCATGCCAGGGGCTGAAATGCCTTGTCCGGGTGCCAAACAACACTCCACATGTACTTGATTCAAGGTAGAAGAATAAGCTGCTGTTGTTCTTTTATATGTGTGTTTTTAATTAAAATAAAAGATAAATTTCAAGAAAGAGAGAAAAAAAAAAAGACATTATAGTCCACTAAACTGAAGGCAGGAGCACAGGATTTGAAGACTCCAGTAGGGTTGCAGTGCAGGTCCTGGTCCCTGTGCACATCGCTCGATCCCACAATCTGTAAAGAACGTCTAGACCTGGGCTTCTAAGACTGCAATCAGCTTTAACTATTTTAAAGAAGAAAAGCTACAAGGTCAGAGTAAGTGCTACATCCTAAAACACAGTCGAAGCCCCTTCCCGAGCTTGGCTCCGATTTTCTTTTCTTTTTGTGTTTGCTTTTGTTTTTCAAGACAGGGTTTCTCTGTGTAACATCCCTGGCTGTCCTGGACTCACTTTGTAGACCAGGCTGGCCTTGAACTCACAGAGATACACCTGCCTCTGCCTCCCTGAGTGCTGGGATTAAAGGTCTGTGCCACCATGCCCAACTCTTTTTTTTTTTTTTTAACATCTTTGTTAGCAGAAAGAAACTGAGTTCAGAGAGTGGACACACAAAGGACTTTAGTTGGCATCTTACACCCACCAGGCATATAGTTCCAATAAAGATGAGGAGGGGAGAGTGGAGTCAAAGCTTACAGATAAACAAGTCAACCTGGGCCGCAGCTGTCCCTCTCAACCTCTGCCTAGATGACGTGATGTCCGTGGATTGAGAAAGGAACTCAGCACGCAGAGGCCAGAGTTATTTTGGTGTTCACGTGGAAAGACGTCCTGGCATGGGATATGATACTCTGAGTGGGTGCCTCAGAGCACAGAAACAAGTGGACTCTTGGGAGACAAGCAGGGAGGTAGAACCCGGGTGGGAGCCGTCTCCAGACCGTGGGCCTGGTTCACCACAAGAACTCAGGAAATGTTGGCTGAAAAAAATCTGGAGAAAATGTTTCTTCTGGAGAAATGTGAATAAACGTATGCCCATGGTGAGCTAGACACAGCTTCATATAACATGCCTTCCCTGGGGAGTTCTCTCGCAATAATATCTGGTGGATTCAGAGCCAAAGATTCTGGAGAAAAGAAAAATGTGGAGTTACTGAGGGTTTTTTTTTTTTGTTTGTTTGTTGTTTGTTTTTTGTTTTTTGTTTTTGTTTTTGTTTTGTTTTTCATTTTTTGAGACAAGGTTTCCCTGTGTACCTGTGGTTATCCTGGACTTGCTTTGTAGACCAGGCTGGCCTCATACTCACAGAGATCTGCCTGCCTCTGCCTCCCGAGTGCTGGGGTTACAGGTGTGCACCAACGCGCCTGGCTACTGAGAATTTTGCTGTCTTTAAAAGCCCTGTTATAAGACAGGAGGGCGTGGCTCACGCCTTTAATCCCAGCACTTGGGAAGTAAAAGCAGGTGGATCTCTGTGAGTTTGAAGTCAATGTGGTTTATAAAGAGAGATCCAGGGAAGCCAGGGCTACATGGAGAAACCCTGTCTCGAACCACAACCCCCCACACCAGTTATGTTATGTAAACATGTTTTTGTTCAATCCCAGGTGTGGGATATGGGGCTGCTTCAGACTGTCTGTCATTTGCCTCTTATGTGCTCTGGCCAAGGCGTGTTTCTGTAAGCTGACGATGATTTAATTCTGGGAATTCTAGAGAAGGTATAAAAAGACCAGAGCCCAAAGACAGGAGGCACGGCTGTTCCTCCTGCCGGCTCCTGCTGCAGCTGTTGCGGGTTTGCCAAGTGGTCAAGAGAAAAGAGACAAGAAGTTGGAGACAGCCCGACAAGACGAAGATTGGACTTGCCCCCAAGGAACTAACCACCCGGTCATCAGGAAGTAGCAAACCGATCTCAACGCCCCCACCCTCCGCTAACTTTATTTCTCTCCTATCTACGTTGGGGGGGGGGTTGGAAGGGGTTAGTGTAGAGAAGGGAGGCAGAGGTATAAGAACGCAAATAAAATAGATACAAAACATATCAACATGGGACGGGCTGAAGAGATAGATGCCTTGGAGAGAAATGTTTTTGCCACTCATTACAAGGACCTGATTGTAACCCTGGCGTCTGTGTAAAAAGCTGAGCATGGTAGCTTGAGCCTGGGGTCCCGGCTACTAGAAGGCAAAGATAGGAGGACCTCTGGGGCCCCGTGGCCATCCTGCCTAGTCAGTGGGAGACTTCAAAAAAAAAAAAAATAAGGTGGAGAGTGACTGAGCAACACACCCAACTTTAACCTCTGTCCTCCACATGCACATTCTCACCTCCACACATAAGGACACACGGAGAACCTAAGCAATCAGGGAACATGCGACTATTGCCCTAACAGATCAGAACCACGGCATCCTGACATCCTGAGGTCCCAGCCAAGAGGGCCCTACCAGACTATGGCCTTAGGATGGTCCCACCCACACTCTTTCCTTCCAGAGATTCTTGCTCACTTGTCACAGCCTGGTTTGGGCATTCAGATCTCCTTTACACCTTTGGTTACATGATATAATTTGGCATGAGAAAAGTCACCTGACCTCTCTGGGTCTCAGTTCCAGATCTACATTCTAGAAATTTCACGACTAAGGCTGCAATGCCTTAGTCGGGTATTCAGTACCAATCATGGTCACAGGCAAGTCAATACCTCATCCCATGTCTACAGATGAGTGAACGAAGGAATGAATACCAATCAAGCCTCCCAAAAAGATTTTTTTTTCCCCCTTGAAAACCTTGAAGGAACAATCAAAAGTGAAGTTCTGGCTTTGCCGACTTTGATTCTCTGTCACTGAACAAGTTGAAAAATCTTACTGAGGGACACTTGAACCTTTTAAGTACCATCTTGGAGTAGTGACGACCTCTCATGTGTATTTATACGCTAAGATTTATAATAACCACTTGAAAGACTAGGGTTTTTGCCCCCAAGGAGCAAAGCTATGTGAAATGTAAGAAAATATTCCAAGTTGAAAGGTCCAAATATGTAAGACCTGGAGTGTTGGGGTTCTTTCCACAAGTAGAAAACACCTTGGTGCTTGACAAACCCACTTTCTTGTGGAGCTGGGGGACAGGTGGGTACTCAGGTGGCCCTTGAAGGCTGACGAAAGCTTGCCTCACCCTTACCGAGAATTCCTTCTGAGAAGTGTGGCCAGCCTGGCTAAGGGGTGTGTAGTGTGCCTGGGTCAAGACAGATAACATTTGAAGATGAGAAACTGGTTCTGGGGCTGACCCTTAGCCAAGCTTCCAGTGGGGACCTGCACCTGGGTCACTTTGCAAAACCTTCTCAAAGTAAAATCGTGTGACCCCTCAACTCCTCCATAAAGGAATATTTTTCTATATGAGGCAAAGCACTACTTTCATTGCATTATACCATTCTGGACACATGAAATGGAAATTTTTAAATATTTTATTTAATTTTAATTTATATGCATTGGTGTGAGGGAGTCAGATCTTAGAATTACAGACAGTTGTGAGCTGCCATGTGGGTGCTGGGAATTGAGCCCAGGTCCTTTGGAAGAGCTGGCAGTGCTCTTAACCACAAGCCATCTCTCCAGCCCCATGAAGTGGAATTTAATACTTTCAGATGTGTTTTTTTGATAGGCATCTAAAAATGCATGCCTTAATCTTCTGGGGGTTTGTTGCTATTGTGGTTTGTTTTGTTTTTTGTTTTTTGTTTTGGTTTTTTTTTTTTTTTGAGACAGGGTTTCTCTGTATAGCCTTGGCTGTCCTGGACTCACTTTGTAGACCAGGCTGGCCTGGAACTCACAGCGATCCACCTGCCTCTGCCTCCCAAGTGCTGAGATTAAAGGCGTGCGCCACCACACCCAGCCCTGTTGTTTTGTTTTTTGTTTTGCTGTTTTTCTTTCTTTTTCTCCAGCTGAGGGTAAACTCCATTTCTTTGTACTACTAAAGATGACATAATACCATTTATTTCCCAAAGAGGAAGGGGGATAAGAATGGGACATTCAGATCACATTTTAAAATGAAGGTATTTAATAGTTGAAGAAGAAAATAAAAACAAAAACTATGGGGCCAAAAGGAAGGGGAACCACGCACAGGGTTCGAGACCAGCAGCACTGCACCAGACAACGAGAAGAATCAAGAATCCTTTAGTTTTGGACCAGTTTTAGGTACTTTCTGATTTTTTTTTTCTCTTGATTAAAGTGAAAATATAATTAAAGATTCAGAAATTCCTCTTCTTGAAGACAGGCAGAGCTGACATGCCTATCCTAGAGATGTCATGAGGCATGAAAGATTCCTCCCACGTTGGCCACCACAGGACTTTTTGATCTGCTGGGTGCTTCCTGCTTGGTGAAACCCTACCAGATACATCTACCCCAGTGCACTGTTAATTACTTTTCTATTTACTTAGCTGACGTGAGTGGAAATGCTTGACTCCTAGGCTAAGAAGACTGCATTCCAATCCTGTGAGGGTGAAGGCAGCTCGGGCCCAACTTTTATCTCGTTGCAGTGTCAAATTAGCACCTAACAGACACCCAGTTTGACAGGAATGATCTTACTTCTCTGCAGAAACCAGGAGTTCTCAGATGTCACTAACCTGCTGCGGGGCACTCTCTGCTTCTTTTATGCTGAAAATGACCGGAAGAGTTAACTGTGGGAAGTCTAAACCGCAAAGAGGGATGTTTCCTGTCAAAGCTAGCTGTGAGACCATGGCATGAGGACAAATTCAATTTTAGACCCTAAGGACGGAAGCCTGGCACGGTGGCGGCATACAATTGTATTGTATTCTTCAGATAAGACGCACCTGACCCTAAGACACACCCATTTTTTAGAGCCGTAAAACAAGAAAAACAGTAAAAATGGAAACTGAGGATCTGTTTTTGTTATGTGTATGACCCACAGCCATCCCAGAAGTTAGGCAGGCAGGAAGTCCTGGTGGACAGTGCCCTAACTGGCGGCGTGAGGAGGGGGAGCGAGGAGAGGTGTGTAGCTGGCAGGTCCTAGGCTCATAGCTGCAGAAAGCCCTCTGTGGCTTTCTGTTCCAGTGGCCTGGAAGCAGCAATTAGAATGGCGCAGCCCAGCGTTTGACGTACCTTTGTCATAGACTCTCCTACAATATGGCCTCTAACAAAACCAGGCTGTCTCGAACCCCTGACAACAGGATTGTTTACCTGTACACCAGGAAGGTGGGGAGAGCACTTAAATCTGCTTGCTATGGTGTGATGGTGTGTGCCCAGGCCGACTGTGAGGGGTCCATGCTGTGAGGCAAGATAAATATGCAGCTTTTTAAAGTAATAAAAGTCAAGGCTTGCTCAAAAACAAAAAGCAAAACAAAAACATGAATCAACCATAAGGTGCACCCTAATTTCTCCCCAACATTTGTGGGGGGGGAAGTACATCTTATGATCTGAAAAATACAATAATCCTACAGCTGTGAAGGCAGAGACAAGCAGTCCTTGCAGCTTGCTGACCAGGCAGCTTTGCCTACTGGTAAATTCCAAGGCCCAATGGGACTCTGTCTCAAAAAATAAAAAATAAAAAATAAAAAAATAAAAATAAGAAAGAAAGGTAGACATCTCCTGAGGCTGACCTCTGGCCTACACACACACATACACACACACCACAGACACATGTACGCATGTGTTTACCCACAAACCCATCTGCACATACGCACATATATGTACAAAAACATGCTGAGTCTCACAAAGATGAGCTGAGGAAAGAGTTGACATCCCAAATGCCTGCAAAGGTCAGCTCTCCGCCCCCCAAGCCAGGTCTCCATGGGGCAACATTAAAACAGTCTTGACCTGTGTCCACACTGAGGCCACAGGGTGGTCAGTTTAAAGGAAAACAGAAGCAGAGATAAGGCTTAATCTCTCCCATCCTCTCCAAGCACAGGAGGAGCGGCGGACCTGCGGCTGTCCCCGCTGGGGCCAGTTATTTAAGGCAAAGAGGAAGGATCCCACATCTGATGACAGTGGAAGATCAGCTTCATTTCTGTTCCTCAAACCGGGGAGCAAAGTCCTGGAAGTGCTCTGCGCGCACTGCACAGGGGGAAATACAGCCCTCTCTGCTTTTCAACTTATGATTTTGCTTGGCCTTCGTCTGGTTTGGTGAGCTCTCCTGAAAGTCTGGTCTCTTTCTCAAACACCCAAACAAGCTCTGAGGAAAGATGTAATGACAGGCTGTAAGACAGACCCGCAGTTAGCTTTCTATTTCTGCTTCCATGTTTTAGTCACACCCTTAGCTCTCCGGCAAGTCTACCGAGGATGGCGCTATGCAAATGACCCCCTAGATATGCAGGGACCATGTCAGATGCCCCTAGACATTTAAGAGCACCCCTTCCCCCTCACATGGGTCCTAGGTCTCCACCGTCCAAAGACACCCTATGTGGGTCTGCCACAGTCACCTAGCCCTGTCTCAGAGCCTCGGCATACTCCGCCTTGTTTTCCTCTGCATCTGCTTACCCAAGGCCTTCATCTCTGATAACCTTTAGGATGACACCCAAAGATTTGCTCTGCCACTCTTACTTGTTTGGATTCCTTTGGGAGTCTTGCAAAACCTGACCACAGGTCCTGTGCCCTATGACCTCAGTTAGAAAAAGCAGAGCCTAACACTGGAACCCCCGGAACCCCACTGCCCACAGCTTTCTGGCCCTCACCCTTCCCCGTTCACTCCTCTCCCCTGAGTCCCCTCCCCTCCCCTCTACGGATGTGGGTGAGACGCGGGTGAGACGCTATTCTGCCTTGTCTCTTCCCAGATCACTTTGCTCCAGGCTGTAGAGCAGGTTCTCCCACCCCACAGGCTGCACAACTACGGCTATTTTAGGATGTCTACTAAAGCACGCATGCACTTGGAAATGTCCTTCAGCTTTCAAAGCCTTCTCCCACAGTGCTAGCAATTCTCCCTGACCCTTGACCCTTGACCCTGTCAGTGGGGACAGATACTATCTCCCTGTCAGAATACTGCTTCTGAGGGTGGGAAGATAAGTCTTTCCTCTCTCTTCTCTCTTCTCTTCTCTTCTCTTCTCTTCTCTTTTCTTCTTCTTCTTCTTCTTCTTCTTCTTCTTCTTCTTCTTCTTCTTCTTCTTCTTCT
>OU015750.1:112705252-112727538 GCA_907169655.1 Acomys percivali
ACAAGCAAAAGATAAGTAATTCAGGGACTCACTTCGGGAGGCTCCAAAATTAGATCCCGTAATTAGTTCACAGTTTAGAAGCCTTTGGCGGAATTACAGTTATGCAAACACATTCCATTCATAGTTTAGGAAGACTAATTTTGTAGGTGAATTCTGCATAAAACTGAGGGTCATGAAATTGATTCCTCATTTTTTCTCCTTTTTATGATTTGGCTTTAACAATCCAGAAAAGCCATGGACTGATGCCTGGTTGTTTACAGGAAAACTTAGTGGTAGGGAAACAAAACAAAACCAACAAACCAAACAAAAACAAAAAAATTCAGCAGTGAGGAAGCTCCACAGAGTTAAGTGATAGCAACTGTCCAGAAGCAGGAACACTCCTTCAAGGCCAGTGGCCAGGGGCAACAGGCTCCAAGTTTTATCTGCCCTCGTTCCCCTGTCTGTTGTGTAATGGCGCACAGGGGTGACCTGGGTAAAAGTCTAGATGGGATGGTTGGTTTTCAAGCTGCTTTTTTGTTTTCATTTTAGAAAGACCAACCTCCAATGGAGTAGAAGCAACATCTACCCAGGTTTTAGAGTTCAAGGAAGTGACTCCTCAGGTGGGTGGTGCCCTCCCCCATCCCACCACTCCCCAATCCACTTAGCCACTAGCTAAGCTGAGAGTTACAGGGCTTCCCACAGGAAGCCACAGGGGTTCTCCCATGAAGCCTTTAGAACAGTGTTAGATGCCTTTAGCCAATGCTTGGATATTGGTAAGAAAAAAAAAAAAAAAGACTTAAGCATTATGCAATGAAAATTCCTTATAGTGTAAAAATTCAATTTGATTCTGAGGGGCTGGAGAGATGGCTCAGAGGTTAAAGGTATTGATTGCTCCTCCAGAGGTCCTGAGTTCAATTCCTAGCACCCACATGGTGGCTCACAGCCATCTATAATGTGATTTGATGCCCTCTTCTGGAGTGCAGGTGTACATGCAGGTAGAGCACTGTATACATAATAGTAAATACAAAAAGAGATTGGATTCTGGCCAGGTGTGGTGATACACGCCTTTAATCCCAGCACTCAGGAAGGCAGAGGCAGGTGGATCACTGTGAGCTCAAGGCCAGCCTGGTATATAAAGTGAGTCCAGGACAGCCAAGGCTACGCAGAGAAACTCTGTTTAGAAAAAACCAAAAATCAATAAATAAGATTCAATTCTGCAGACAATTGAAAGATTAATTAAAAGATATGAATAAACCATGCAATTAGGTTGGCTCATCAAAAATTGTCAAAAAGAAATAGTTGGGCATGGTGTTACAGGCCTGTGTGATGCTTGAGAGTTAAAGACGCATAAGAATCAAGGCTGGCCTCAGCTAATAGAGATATATGAGCTAGCCTGGGTTATTAGAGACCTTGCTTTAAAAAAATAAAAAACAAACCAAAAACCAAAAAAAAAAAATTGAAAGAAAACAGTTTCTTGCTCCCACACACCAACTGTACTGGCTGTCTGAATGTACAAAAAAGAAAAAAAAAAGTGATTATATCATCCTGGGTGTAACTTCTGGGATAGTTTCTCCCCTACCTACAAAACGACTCCTTTGAACAAGTTTGTACGTGTACGAAGCATCGTCAGAGAACCGGAGAAGACAGGTCAGGGTGGTTTGGAACGTGGCAGTTAGCCAGTCAACTTTTAAAGGCAATGTAGATTTAGGCCCAGTTTCCAGTCTTCAGCAGCAATTCCAGGCTGGAGAGATGTCACAAGTGCCACTGGAAATGAGTGGGTGCTGGGTGGCTGCTCCCATTGGAGGAAGATGTGCAAACTGTATTTTTTAGGCTTTGTAATGATATGGCTGAACCTCTCAAGAGTCAGATGTTTCTAAATGTTTAAGGAGTAAAAACCACGCCATAAGAGAAGCCTTATTGAAAGGCCTCCATGTGCAAAGAGGGCAGGGGTGTACTCCTTAACACCGTGGTGCCAAGTTAAACGTCCATTCGCTCCTGTTCTCTAAACAGAAGTTTGCAGGAGCGTCCTAAGCTGAGGCAGGCTCAGGGAAGCTTTTCTGGTTTTGTGAGACTCCGTGGTGATACAATTGCAGTAGAAAGCATTCCAGGAATGTCCCCAGTTCAGAGACTGACACTGTTAACTGAGACTGGACTTTCTGAATATTTGATTGCACCATAAAAAGCAAATGGGAGGTTGTTGGAATACTGTTTTTAGAAACGTATATTTGAATTTATCCATAACTTCAGAGCATGGCCACTTCCCTGAGCTTTGGCTGCTCAGGGATTGTGTGCTTGCTTAGAGTGTGCCAACCTTAGGATATATCCCCACCATCACAAGACAACCCCCAAATGGACCTCAAAGATTTGAACAGACTTTTTTTTTTTGGAACTGATCTTATTACTGATTTCTTTTAACAGAATTAAATCGTGTTCATTACAGAGATGGCGATTAAGCAAAACTTGAGATAAATACTTACAAAATATACTTAGTAATAAATAAAAGACAAAATAATAAAATACAAATTTTTCATTTTAATGTATTCCATTTGAAACAATAATATTGTTCTCTGTCCATTTGTGATAATTTATACACAATTCCTAGAAGTGAGATTATAGCCCAAAGGCATACAGAATCCTGTATGTTGGCATTTATCATCAAATTGCCTGCAGAAATCTGCCAGTTCAAACCGCCTCATTTGAGGGATGGCAGTGCCCGCACTCCCTTCTTCCGAAATGAACAATATGGTTAAAGTATGCATTGTGAGTTTATAGGGAGCAACCATTTATTTCTGTGTTTGTTTCATTTTACTGGACAAACTATACCCCATGTTACTATTTTACATTTTTCCTTAGTCCCTAAGGTTATATCTGGGCTTTCTAGGAACCTCATTCTAGCATATTCTAGTATGTTCTACTAGAGAATAGTAGATCAGGGGCCTGGCCATTCCTCCTTTTGTGTATCTTAAGTTTTAAAATACAGTCCCCTCTACCACCCCATTCCTGTATAGGTTATTTTAATGCACTATTTTCAAGGTGACGTTAATTGGTATTCGTTTCTTTCTTCTTTATTTATTTATTTATTTTGGAGACAGGCTTTCTTTGTGTAGGCCTGGCCATACTAGACTCACTTTGTAGACCAGGCTGGCCTTGAACTCACTGCAATCTGCCTGGCTCTGCCTCCCCAGTGCTGGGGTTACAGGAGTGTCCCAACATGCCTGGCTCAAAGATAGATTTCTTTTTTTTTCCAAGACAGGGTTTCTCTGTGTAATAGCCTTTCTGTCCCAGACTTACTCTGTAGACCAGGCTGGTCTTGAACTCACAGAGATCCACCTGCCTCTGCCACCCGAGTGCTGGGATTAAAGGGGTGCACCACCATACCTGGCCTCTTTTAAAGGCTTCTAACTTATAGGAAGCCAAGTCATGGTGGCTCACCTGTGATTTTAGCACTGGAAGGACAGAGGCAGGAGGATGGTTACCAGTTCCAAGCCAGTCAAAGGTTACTTAGGGAGAAGACATTGTGTCAGAACAAACAAGCAAAGAGACAAACCCATCAGAACCCAAACCACGGTATAACAACTTGAGACAACTGGAAGGCGTTCTGTTCGCCACTCCGAAGAGCGTGCTTTGGGTCGGTTGAGAGCTCTGCCCTGGTCCTTTGCAGATCCCAGCGCGGCACTCATCCCACACCTGCAGCCATTGGAAGGACCGGAACGGAAGCGAGGGCATAGACAACGGCAAGTTCCTTGCACTTGTGCTTACAAATCCCCCCTGCATGACGGGCGTGGTGGTGCACGCCTTTAATCCTAGCACTCGGGAGGCAAAGGCAGGCGGATCGCTGTGAGTTCGAGGCCAGCCTGGACTACAAAGTGAGTCCAGGACAGTCAACGCCACACAGAGAAACCCTGTCTCAAAAAACAAAAACAAAAACAAAAACAAACAAACAAAAAAAACCAAACAAAAAACAAATCCCCCCTGCCTCCGCAGAGAACGGCGGCGGTGGCATCGGTCAGCGCTCTGCTGTGCTCACTCAGAACAAGTGCTAAAATACTCCTCCCAACTCCCAGTTTCCTCCTGAGTGCCCTTGTGAGGAAGCATCTAAGAAATGCAGTAGTTCTCCTATGGGGACCAATCAGGAATCAAGTAGCCACGTTTGAGTGACAGGGCAGGGTGGGAAACTGGAGACAAGTTCTCAATTTTCCAACATGAAGTCTTAACTCCCTACAACTGATTTACAGCGTGTCAGAGAGCTGTGCATAGCACCTCATGTGCTCAGAGGGAAGTTAGGGCTCATTTTCTGCTTTGCCTCCCTTTGGCAAGAGCAAAAACTTGAACCAAGGCCAGATCTGAGGTAGGATTTCCTAACTTTTTTTTTTTTAAATATCCAAGGAAGATAGATGAGGGAGCCAAAGTTATATATTTCTTGCATCCAGAATGAATTTTTAAAGTAAACAACAAAATAAAAACAAAACCTTAATCTTTTTGTACTTTGAGATCTACAAAGGAAAATAAACACCTTTTATGGGTGATGTCTGTACTTTCTGAATGCAGATATGAGTGACATTGGGGGAGCCCTCAGCTTTGGTTGCCTGAAGAAAGGAGCTGACAGGCTTGGGGGGGGGGCGGGGTAGGTGATTAAAAGTGCGGAAGAAGATTCTTTCTGGTGATGTGCTATTATGGCCATTATATCGTCCCTGTTTCATTTCCAGTGTGTGAACACATCGTTCTTTCTATAAAAATACCACACAGACCACCTGTTATTACAGGTGACTTACATTCAAAGCTACAGCTAGAGATACACTCATGCAAACCCACTTGGGGAGAATTCACTTTAAAATGGGATTTCGATAGCCTTATGAAAGCAGCACATAAAAGGCCCTAGCACCTTTTGCAAGAGGTCCAGACTTCTCCGTGGAAAGTTGGGCTTAAAAGAGAATGTGGGTCGGTTCTTTGTCTCCTAGGAAACTCTTTGCCGACTTGAGAATCGGGCGGATCAGTCCACTGCTTCACTCACGTTCCTACCAACTCCAGAGCGCTCCAGTGGGCAAAGATGGAACTCTGTTCTTTCTTTTGTGTGGCTGGACCGTTTGTTTCTCTCCTGGCAACAGCTTCCCCACCCTTCATCCTCCCCGCTTTCTTCCGGGCCTGGGAACTGCGCGGCCAGGCTCTGTGTGGCGGTCCCTTTGCCTGGTTTCGGGTCTCCCGTGTGCAGGCACGCATTCATTAGCGCCATTTCCCAACACCCTACAAGAGCACCAGAGGCCTGGACGCCTCATAAATATTTAGAAGCTCCCACCACTTTCCAGAGAGCAAGGGATGGGAGGGTATTTAGTGTGGAGTTGTCGGGGGTAATATGCATGTGAATCAGAAGTGGGGGACAAAGGGTGAAAGGTGCTGGAAACTCCAACAAACCCATGATCCCCGGGGGTCATTCTGCGTGTTCCTGCCCACACTATCCCGGGCCTGCCTTCTTCCTGCGCATGAGCGAACTGAGCCTGTTTCCAAAGACAGTTGGCAAAGGATGTGTGCTCTTTGTTCTGTCCCGCACTTTCCTAACAGACAGATTTGCCTCGCCTTCTCCACTGGGCTGGCGCGGCTGCCTTCTTTGCCACCCGCAGAAGTGGAGCCAAGAGACTAGGGTTCTACACTAATGCATAAGCCAAGAAAAAGGGAACAGAGTGTGTTTTTGTCTTAGGGGAGGTGGGGGCGGCGAGGGGGATGTACACAAAACCCCAGGTTGAAAAACCTCCGCCGATGTTCTGTGGGCAGAATCCAGAATCCCAACCGAAAGTCTGCACACAAACATGGGGGGAGGGGAGGAGGAGGAGGAGGAGGAGGAGGAGGAAGAGGAGGAGGAGGAGGAAGAGGAGGAAGAGGAAGAAGAAGTAGAAGAAGAGAAAGAGAGGGAGGGAGGGAGGGGGGGAGGGAGGGAGAGGAGGAGAGAGAATTAGAATGAGGCTTTTGTTTTTCATTTGCTTGTTTTTGTTTCGAGACAGGGTTTCGAGACAACGGTATAGCCTTGTCTGCCCTGGACTAAATTTGTAGACCAGGGCGGCCTCGAATTCACAGTAATCCACATGACTCTGCCTCCCTGACTGCTGGGATTACAGGCAGGTGCCAAGCCAGGCTGAGAATGAAGCTTTTAAAAAACATTAAGACTGACTCCCCGTGGAGTTGGAACTCCTGGCTCTTATTTTGGGAAGCCTCGCATGCAGAGGGCAAGGAAGAGAGAAAAGGTGCAGAGCTCAGGAGAGGAGGCCAGGAAAGCCTTCTTTTTCTTCCCAAAGAACTGCCTCCCCGGGGTGATGCCCATGGTCTGGGAAGCTGGATGTTGATACTGGGGCAGAAACATGGATGGGTTAGCCAGGCTGGTTTTCATGGGAAGAGAATGGCAGCATGGAGTTGAGCAGACTTCAACTTCAAAAGACACTGTGGAAAGGGGGCTTCAAACAGGTGGGGATTTAACAGTCCCCAAGTAAAAGCCTTGTAATGCCTTACAGCAGTTGAGATAAAGCAAATGGGTTACAAGTCTTACAAACCACTCTGGGGTATACACTATATAGTTAACTGTAGAAAATAACTTGCATAGTATTTCACATTTTGGGGTTATCTGGGATTTCAACTACATTGCTTTAAATGAAAACATACAAGTATTACTGGGTAAGTTCTGAGGAAACATGCAAAAGTCCACAAAAGTTTCCATCTCCCCCAGTTCACTACTTGCTTTAAGAAACCTTTAATAAGGCAGAAGTTCATCAAAAGTTAAAAGGAACATGGATGGTTTTAAGAGGGCCTTGCCTCTCTAGCACAGTGGTGAGGTTCACCTGGAGACTAGCACCAGCTGTGGCCACACAGACAGAAGGCCTGCTCCAGCCCTGATCATCTACGGAATTTCAACACTCGGTGTGCTATGAAGATATCAAGACAGTTCTTAGGGAGTAGTGTGTGTGTATGTATGTGTGTGTGTGTGTGTGTATGTATGTGTGTGTGTGTGTGTGTGTGTGTGTGTGTGTGAGAGAGAGAGAGAGAGAGAGAGAGAGAGAGAGAGAGAGAGAGAGAGAGAGAGAGAGAGAGAACCTGTGCCCAAATCAGAGGCCCAATGGAGCCAGGGCTATCTGGGCCAAGCTGGTAAACTGGTAACTTGCCTCCCTAAGCTGGTGAGAACTAGCTCCAACCAGCTTGAGCTAGGAGAAGGTTTATGAATCAAGGTAACTGGGAAATGTAAATCAATGTCACTGATTAAAGAGCTCCAACAAGTCACAAGGAAAAGCTCTCCTCAGCCCTGCCCTTTCTCTCTCTTGACTTCTTTGGCAAACACCTCTCATAGCCACCAAGGTTCCTGAAGCATCTTTATCTTGGGTGAGCCAGTAACCTCACCCAAGCCAGAGGCCCTGTTTTCTGCTGACATCTTCAGCAACACTTGCCGAGCTTGCCTTGGGTCAGGTAATAGCTTTCCTTGAACCAGTCACTGTGACCTACATTCTGTATCCCTCCACCCATTGAGGACTGCCAGGTCAATTTGGTGACTGTGGCAGTCGATCTCCCAGGGAGGGAGCGAGGAAGTCGCTCTTGTCTTAGGAAGGTGAACGGTGGGGCAGCACACTGGATGGACAACAACCTCTCACTCACATTCCGCTTCTGTGTTGGCCCTCTCTCCAGCTCAGGGTCTACCCGTGGCCGGCCTATTGCAAGTTGATACAGATACAACAAAGCCTTATTTGGGTCATGGACTTATGGCAAGGGAGACTTCTGAATGATGACCTTTGTCTGCGCTGTCATCGAGGGACTTGTGTTCCACAAGGTTCCTTCCCAGCTGGCCTGAATGGGTTAGGCAATGGTGGAGCAGGAAAAGGACATTTGCAGGCCAGGGTTAGGAGGGACACAACCCCCTGGGCTCATATCCCATTGACTGGAAATCATCACATGGGCACACCTGGTCTTTGGGTAAGTGTAAAATGGGAGGCTTTGTACCCAGGACGGAAGGGAAATAAAGTTGAATAAAGACCACCAATCTTTACCTTGCAACGGTTATGAAAGTTTGAAACCATAGGTGCTTGCTGCTGCCCGGTCCTGGCTGTGACCACACCCCTGCTGTGACCGTTCCTGTAGACCAAGGCCCAGTATGTACCATGCACATCAGTGTGTGAGGTACAAGCAGCAACACCACGGGAAGAGGAAGAAGCAGTGACAGAGAGGTCACTTATTGCTCTGGATTGCAAAACTAGAAATCGGCAGAGCCAGGATCTTGCAGAAGATGAGCTTTGTGGAGTTGCTGTTGGGGACACCAAGAGGAGTGGTGTTTGTGAGGGGGTAGACAGTGCCAGGTTTTGGAAGAGCACTCAGCCAGTGGGTAGCACGTGGCCCATGCATCTTACCTCACGCTCAGTGTCCCAGAGGATGGCTTACCTGGAGGTGCAGTTTTAAAGTTGAGACATGAGCACAGGGACAGGCTTCAGAGGGCCTTTTCCCATGGCATCTGACAGCCTATGGTGACAGTATGCATGGGCTACATTTAGTAGTTGGTGAGGCAGACACGCGTTACCACCAAGGATATGCCTTATCTTCCTCACAGGGCCTCCTTTCCTGCGTTTGCAGGAGGCAACTCCCTCTGGTCTCCTATTTAACCCAGGTTGGCAACTTTAGAAGCTTTTCTCTGCTCTTGTTCACTGGTGGAGCAAGCTGCTGCTGCCCAGTGCTCCCCAAAAGTCCCCAAGCATAAGCCAGACTTGGTGGTGCATGCCTTTAATTCCAAACATGAGAGGCAGAGACAGGCAAATTTCTGTGACTTTGAGGCCAATTTGGTCTACACAGTGAGTCCCAGGACAAGCCAGAGCTGTATAGAGAGACCCTGTCTCACAAAAACAAAACAAACACAAACAAAAGATCCCAGGCATATTCCACTGGGAGGTGCTCACCCCTTCCACACGCTGTGTACTTCCTGAAGGTACAGCGCTCATCTTTAAATGCCCGTGCTTCCTAGGACACTTGGCAAGAGAAACCAGGCTAAGAGGAATAACTAGATGTTAGAAAGTATTATAGTAGAAGCCACTGTGTACTGAAGACTATATATACACAGGCAGAGGGTTTTTTAATTTTTATTTTAAGACAGGGTTGCCTGCATCCCAGGCTGGCCTTGAACTCTGTGTAGCCAAGGATGCACCCGAACCTTGGATTCTGCTCCGCCTCCCCAGAGCTGGGGTTTAAGGCCTGTGCTACCATGCCTGGTTTGTGCGGTTCTGGGCGCCCACCACTTTCTCCAACACAGTGAACTGGATGTTTCTGTTCTTCCCGTTTTGCAGACGAGAAACACGAGGACCAGGTTGCAAAGGAGTTTTAGGTCATCATGCCATTTTATCTCCTGAGGCCAACGTAAGTCCAGTGACTCTCTGGCTAAGACTAGAGAGACACGCAATAGAAAGTGGGGATCCCCCCTAAAATAAGTACCCAAGGGGAGGGGCGGTGTCTTGGCTACCTTCTGTGCCTGTGATAAAACACCATGGCCAAAGCAACTTACAAAAGAGTTTATTTGGGCTTATGGTTCCTAGGTCAGAGTCCACGATGGCAGAATAACAGCATGGTGGCAGGAGCAGAAAACTGAGGTCTCACGTCTTGAACTGGCCTTGAACTCACAGCGATCCACCTGCCCCTGCCTACGAAGTGCTGGGACTAAAGGTGTGCGCTCCCATCTTGAACTGACAGCAGAGGTAGAAATGGGAAGACTGTTTAAACCACGGAGCCCCAGTGACAGATGTTTTCCAACAAGGTCACACTGTAACAGTCACCTTTATTCCACCGATTTAACTCATCTCGGAGGCTTACTGCCTCTGCTAACCTAGGTCTAGTTCTCAGCTTCTCACTGAATTGCTCTGCTTGGCTTCAAATTAACTGTAGCAAGCTGCTCTAATCCTCTGGCTCCTCCTCCTTCTCTGCCTCATTCTGTCTTCACCTGCGTCTAGCTTGTTCTCTCCTATACTTAAAACGGATAAGCGCATTTGAGAAAGATTGGAAGCGGTTGACCCAGGTCTCTGCTGAGGTGTAAATGGGTCAGCCTCTGTTCGTGGCTGCTGGTGAGTTCGGACCCTTGGACAACCTTGTGATTTTCCCAGGGTTGGTAATTTCTAAAGTCCTGACCTTTCTGTAACTGAAACTCCTTTGTCCTTTGGCTAATTTGTGTTTGTTTTGGAGGCAGCAGGGATGAGGAGAGGTTGTGGAAGCTGAGCCAGGCTCCACAGCCGTCAGGGGAGAATAGATCTGGTGCAGAACTGGGGGAGCAGGTAGAAAGCCAAGTGGGATGCTGGGATGTAGGGGTTTACTGGAGAGAGTGGGGCAGGTGGCAGCTGGCTGAGGGTTACCTGGACACCCCAGATGGATGTTTTTCTGGAGATCACTGGGGTCTGTGTGTGAGGAGGGTTACCACTGGAATTCCAACAGAGCCTGTGTTGACCTCAGCGTAAGTGCAGGTTAAGCGAGAAAGGTAGGACAGCAAGATACATGAACGCCCTGCAAGAGTTTGCAGGTCACAGACACGGGGTGGGGGGGGCGGTCGGGGGGTGAAAAGACACAATGTGCAGCATGGCCAAGGGTGAGCACTCAGGGTCTTGGCTCTCGGATACTAAGTAGAAGGGGTCCAGGTGGAATACCCTGTAAATTTTAATTAGCAGGAAGATCCAGGGTCTCTACTTGTCCTTTGTTTTGTTTTGTGAGATGGGTTTTGAACTCTAGATATTCCCACCTCTGCTTCCCAGGTGCCGAAATCACTGGAGTGTGCCACCATACCCAGCTTCATTTGACTCTTGAGGGCAAAGACTCGGTGACTTGTTCTTTTCTTCTCTGGAGCCCCTGCTCCCCCACTTTTATTACTATTTTTTTTCTTTAGCTTTTCTGAAGTTGATTAGTAACTTGCCTCAATTACAATTAAGAATAAATGACAGATCCAAGGACCATTTCATAACATCAGGCAGAAGACAGGATTATTTCTTCTTCCTTTTCTCCTTCTTTTCTTCCTCCTCCTTTTCCTCCTCCTCCTCCTCTTGCAAATGCTTTCAAACAAGCACCCAGTCTGGCAGGCCTGCATAGCTGCCTTGACCTGTAGGGCACAGGCAAGGTCCCAGCCATGGAAACATGAGGTTGAAGAGCTACACACTGAGCTAGTGGCTGAGAAGTGGTCTCTTGGTGTTTAGACCTCTGGAAACAAAGAAATAAATGAAGGAACTGCTTGTAGCAGAAGGAACTCCTAGCAAAGGAGGCGAGGGTGGAGTTGGGGTGGGGATGAGAGAGCGGGAGGGGGTGGGGGTACCTTGCCTGTTTCAGCTCTTTCAGGGATGCTCTCTCTTCTTTGCCATAAAGACATCCTGCATGAATGTTGCAGAAACCAAGTTTAGACTTAAATAATACAATGTCAAACGAAGAGTAAATAATAATCAAATTCAAGCAAACTATTTCTAAAGAGTGCTAGCCAAGTTTATCTTCAGGAAATTCAATGGCAGACAGCAGAAACAGAGTTTTGGAGGTTTTGGGGTTACACCTTACAGCGCTAATGTGCATGTATATGCAACGCTAATATGTATGCAAGAGGTCCCATTATGTTAAATCAAGTTTCGTGATTAGAATAACTGGCCACAATTCTGCAAGTCTGTCCTGGGATCTTAGCCATGATGGGCACCAACAATGGGCTAGTGGAAGACACCCCCGGGGAAAGCTGGAGGCTGATGCCAGGAAGACCTGTGAGGAAGGCTTGGGACTGAGTACAGACATGCACCTCACTAAGAAAACTCCTAATATCAGGATTTTGCTGTGAGGAAACCTGGTGTGAAACAAGCCATTTAAGCTTTGTATTGTGGTCTACAGTGTCGCCTTTTCTTATCATGTAAGTGCTGTATAAGAGTTACAGTCAATTATTTCTGTAGAAATAGAGCTAGAGAGGAAAGTTCTCAGCAAGCCCCTTAAGACAGCAAGGTTGAAGTTACAATAGACTGAACCTTGTCCCTGGTGCTTGCTGATAGAGAGGCTCTCCAGGTGAGGAAAGCACTAGACTCAGATGCAAATCTTTTTTTTCTTCTTGTTTTGTTTTTTGTTTTTTGTTTTTCCAGACAGGCCTTCTCTGTGTAGCCTTGGCTGTTCTAGACTCACTTTGCAGACCAGGCTGGCCTGGAACTCACAGCGATCCACCTGCCTTAGCCTCCCAAGTGCTGGGATTAAAGGTGTGTGCCACCACTGAAATCTTGTTCAACATTAGTGCTCTGGTGGGCATGTGGTTCCTGGGAAGCCAGACTCTTAAGAGAGCCAAGTTTTTTTTTTTTTAATTAATTAATTTAGTTTTGGTTTTTTGAGACAGGGTTTCTCTCTGTAGCCTTAGCTGTCTTGGAATGCTTTTGTAGACCAGGCTGGCCTGAACTCACCGAGACCCACCTGTCTGTGCCTCCAAAGTACTGGGATTAGAGGAGTGTGCCACCACCTGCCTGGCCTCCAGGTCTTTATTTGAATGCTTTTTCCCCTTTATTCTTTTAAGTACCTTGGCTTAATTGTGCAGGCCTTCATTTTGAAAGGATGTTTAAGCTTTGGCTCCACAAGTAAATTCTTTTTGCAGGCCAGGTGTTGCTGGAGCTGGGTGGTAGCCTGGTGGCATGTGGCTCAGCAATGGCAGCTGTGATGTCAGGTGCTCGGGGTGCACTTGCTGCTATGGCATGCTCTTGAGCGCACATGTGAAGAACCTGTGGTGAGTCCTGTTCCAGGTAAGGACATGAGCCTACACAAGCCACCTGGGACTATGCACACCCCTCCTTTCCCACTCTAAGATGTTTAAGTTCCTCAAAGCAAGACCTATTTCCTCCCATGTTATCTGATTAAAAAAAAAAAAAAAAAAAGCTGTTGTGGTTCCTGCTGACCAAATGTCTGGTGAGAAGGAAGTACACATAGTTTTGCTGAGTGGGGAGGTAGGACTGCAGCACTTTCCTGCCTTAGGCCTGTGGAACGCAGGGACAGACCAGTGATTCCTTGGGTTGGCTTAAGGCAGCCCAGAGCTGGCTCCCATCTCTTCTCTACTGGGAACTGGACCTAGGTATGCACCTGCCAGGCAAGGGTTTTGCCACCGAGCAGCATTCTCAGACTTTGTTTTTACTTTTTAAGATTAAGATGGGCTGGCGGTAAACTCACTGTGTAGCCCGGACAGGCCTTGAACACTGGTCTTCCCTGCCTCAGCTTCTCAAGTAGCTGGGATCACAAGCCTGGGCCAGCAGGTGCAGTGGACCCTGGGTCAGTGTTGGAGCACTACAGCAGCAGCCACACTGTGGCATGCTGAGTCCCAGCACAGCCTGCAGGATGGCATTTGCCCATTTAAATAGACTTTCTTAGAGTATACAATCTTCTATGACTCTGACCCTGTGGAAACGGGCAGTCAGGGGCCGGAGCCTCTTCCTGGCGTGTTGTTGTCTCCAGCAGCTGAGTGTAGGGCACGGAGAGGGTTGAGAACTGTGGGCAGCTTCCCAGGGGCTGCTGCTTCAAACAGAGCAGCCAGCTGGGTCCAAGGTCCTTCCCACCGGGCTGTGGTGCTTTCACCTTCTACGGTCAGCCCTGAGAAGTGGTTTATATAATTGGAAGCCACAGAAAAATGATGACCACATATTTTGAGCTGTGTAAATATACTTTCAGTGTACTTGAGATATTTACAAATATTCCAACACACACACACACACACATATACACACTGAGCAATCTGAGCTTAGGCAGGTCCTTTGTGATTTATAAATGGCAACGGTTACTGAAGACGTAGTGTGTGGTAATTAGTCCTGTTACCTTGATGGAATTTAGAATTTCCTAGGAGACAGACACTTCTATGCATGTTAGTGAGACAGTTTCTGGATTGAGTTAAAGAAGGTGGGAAGACCCACCATATGTATATGGTACTATTTCATGGGCTGGAGCTTTCAGATTGAATAAAAAGGAGCAAGCCAGGTGGCCTTCACCTCTCTCTGCCTCCTGACTATGGATGCACTGTGACCAGCTGCCCCGTCTCCTGTGCTGTGACTGCCTGGCAGTAATGAGCACCCTCAAACTGTGAGCCCAGAGAAATCCTTTTTTCTTTAAAGTTGCTTTTGTCATCTCTTTTAGACATCAATGGGAAAAGTAACTCACACACTGCACCTGGGCCTCTCTGGGCGCACAGTTGTGCAACCCTGACGTACTTAAGTTGTTGTGGTTCATAGGTGAGGAGAAAGAGGCACAGTTGGCATGTCTTGGTTTGGGATCTGAAGCTGGGCCTTCTTCTGTTGTTTCTCACGATCTTGGGAAGCACATTTCCATCTTTGCCTTATGGCTCAGGGCTGAGAGGCAATGGTGAGAGGCTCACCTGGGGCAATCAGTGCTGAGGGCCTGTCTGGAGGAGCTGGTGTTATCACTGTCTCTCCGTGCAGAGGGAGGCACTTACTAGAGGAACTCATGAAGGACCCCCTTACCGGTGTGAGCTCAGCACTGAGACGCCCTGACTTGGCAGCAGTCGCTGACTGTTTCAGACTTAGTGTCCACTCCCCACCCCCATCTGGAGGAGTGTCACAGCCTGGCTGGGGCTGACACTCTTCATGAAGCTAGGCATGAGCCCAGCTGTGGTGTTGAAACCTGGTCAGCTGAGGGAGAAGAGAAAGTCAAGTCTGGCTATTGGGCCACAGAGGTCAGGGACCTGGCACAGAGAAAGGTCTGCTGTCTCTGCCTCCCAGTGGCCTGGTCGTTTGAAGAGGAACTGGAGTCTGTGGCTTTTTGCTGGCGTGTCAGCTGATGACAGTTACAAGGCTGTCTTCAAACTCCTTGATCCTTCTCCTGGTTGCACAATTGAGCAGTGTCTTTTCCTCGTCTTCCCACTCCTCGGATAGCTGTCTCTGGACACAGAATTCTTCCATGCGGGTGTCGCCCCATCCTGCTGTCTGCCACAGTTTGAGCTTGCAGTTTCTCACTGCTACTTAGTTCCAGACACACACACTATAAATATAGGGTACACATTGTGGAACTGTTAGACAAAAAGTGTTACTCATTTCCCGATGCTACGTTTTATGTCCATGTAAAAACAATGCAGTTAGTGCTAATTATTCAAGTTGGTGGCCCTCAAGATGTACTTATATAACTGTAACATAGTGGGTGATTGGCCTGGTTGGAAGGATTAGGGAACTGTAGATGCTGGCACCGCCAGATTCACCCTGCGGCTCAGCAGAGGGAAGAGGGTGGGTTGGTTGGGCTGCGGGCTGCTGAACACTCCCACTTTGGTGATTAGTCAGCATTTTAACTTGATCGACAGCCTGTTCCTGCAAGTATTAATTAACCTGGGAGAAGCAGAGGACAACGCTGAGAGTTCAAGGCGTTGGTATTCTATTGGAACAGGGCAAGGACCCTTCGTTAGCCTTCTTTCTAAACTGGGGCTGTGTACCCCCAAAACTGCTTGTACTTTAGACAAAATATTGTCTGCTTTCACTGGAATTTGCAAAACCTAGTGAATTCAGGTTTAATGGACACACAAAGTAGTTTTACAGCTACGTAGAGGCTGGTACAAAGAGGTACCAGTAAGCACATTTTTAAATAGAATTCTAGGATGAGTGTGCCTCAATCTAGAAGACAGGTTCTACCTAGGCTGCTGGGTTGTGGGGAGACCCTGGGGAACACAGGGCAATGAGCTGCCTGTATGGCTCAGCCTGTGGTATGCAAAGAATTCAAGATTCAGCAGGAGGGGTGTCTCCAAGGTCGGCCTGGGCTAGGCAGCTTTGGCTACAGACCGGCTCAAAACCCAAACCAAACAACACCATTTGAAAGCTGATAAAGCTGTACTGCTTTAGTATTAAGGCTGTGAATAATTATTTTCAATCTTATATTCAAATACATAACAAAGCTGGGCCCAGGGAGATAGCTGAGAGAACTTGCTACTTTTTCAGAGGACCCTGGTTTGGTTCCCAGCGTCCACGTGGCATCTTCTCACAACCAACTGCAAAGTGAAGAGAGTATGGAAGTAACATCACTGTCCACCCGCTTCCCTTTTGTGTTGAACTTGGAGGTAATTTATTTCTGAGCGGTTACAGATTCAGGGGGACCACAGATGCTTCTTTTATTAAGAGAAATCTCTTATGTTCCAAAATACTTAATAATCATTAGATCGGGCCAGGTATGGGGAAACACACTTCTCGTTCCAGAAATCGGGAGGTGGGGGCAGGAGGATTGCTCTCCTGAGGGCTGTCTGGAAGAACAAGGCCAGCCTGAGCTAATGAAACTGTTTCAGAAAGGGGATGGAGCTGGGGGTGGTGTGGTAAAAGTGCATGCCCTGCAAACCCCATGACCTGAGTTGATCCCCGAAATCCATGTTTTTTTCCAGACAGGAGGGGAAAACAACTGTCTGCAAGCCTGGGGGCTAGCCTGGAGTTCCCAGAGCAGGGGAAGCAAGGCCGACCTTGCCTCATCCAGACAGATAATGAGAGCCCCAAAGCTACGCCACCTTTCCATCCCTCTAAGTAAAAAGGTCTGGGGGTGCAGCTCAGCGGTGGAGTTGCCTAGCATGTACAGGCCCTAGCTGTGTTTGATCCCCAGATCTGAAAAACCACTGCAAATACTGGACATGAGGAGCCAACTCTCAGACCATCTATTTCCCAGGAGCGAAGGCAGAGAAACCTTTTAGACTTACATTAGTTGCTGCCACCACAGTCACAGCTGCTCCCTCCTTAGATTTCAGATTTGTCTCTGGGTCTTACCCCTTGCCTTCTATTTGCTCAGATAGCTGTTGGAAGTAGGCTACCTATGAAGAGAGCAAGGGAACAAGGGAGTAAAGCGCCCCCACCCCACCTGTCTGTAGTTTCTCCAGAAAGGGTCTTAGTGTACTACTTGTTACTAAGTGATAGTGCTATAATGTTACAAAGTTACAATGTGTTGGGTAGAAGATTCAGGTGTTTGTTTGTTTGTTTTTTTTTTTTGAGACAGGGTCTCTCTGTGTAGCCTTGACTGTCCTGGACTCACTTTGTAGACCAGGCTGGCCTCGAACTCACAGCGATCCACCTGCCTCTGCGTCCCGAGTGCTGGGATTAAAGGCGTGCGCCACCATGCCCGGCTCGAAGGTTCAGTTTTTTAAAATATAAAAATATAAGGCTTCCAACCCAAAGCATTATACATCTGAGGGAAATGAAAGCAGTTAAATATTTTAAAAAAGATTTTGGAGTACAAAATTGGACACGTGAAGATTTTTGTTTCTGTAGTGCTGGGGATGGGGCCCGGACAGGCTGTTGCGCTTCTGAGCTCTGTCCTAAGCCCAACAGCTGAAGGATTTAAATGCATCTCCATGTCATCCCAATGCAGGGCTGCCCCACACGGAACTGAACTACACAAATACTCTTCTCATTGAAGACCATTCAGAACCAGAAACTTGTGGAACTTGAGAATCTCCTCCCCCCCCCCCCCCCCCAGTCCAACCTGCAGATCTACAGTTAAGTGCTCAGGCTGTCAGCCTGTTAGGAGATACCCTGGAAGGACTTCACACAGAGCCCGCAGTGAAACAAACAGCCAGTCTGTGACAATTTCATACATGTATACTATGTATCTTGATCCTATCCACCCTCTCCCACTCTCTCTTTAAAAAAAAAGTTACTCAAATCCCATTAACACTGACTGCGTTCTCTTGTGCTGGGGCTAGCAACCAAACTTGATTCTCCCTTGCCCACAACGCCACACTATTAGAGACTCGAAAGATTTCATGTCACCATTAGGATAAAATACTGAGGGGAAAAAGGCCACTTCTGGGCACCTTGATTTGATTCAAGGGCCAGCCTCCGGTCTAGTCACTCACTTTGAAGGTCTGGTGTGCCTCCTTCTCCAGCATTTACCCACCGAGGCTCATTGTCTTCAGCTGTAAAATGGAGGCAAATACCAGCTCAGGGCAGCAGTGTACTGATATAACCAAAGCGCCTGACTCCCCAGAGGACTCCTGCTGGTCTCTCACCGACCTTCTGGGAACTCAGTTTAGAAGTCACATAATGCTGTATTACCTTGCATTCAGCATCTAGCTGTACTATGTATAATGGCATTTGATTAAATGTCTGGGGATGACATAAGTAGTTATATCCGTTGCTTATAAAATGTTTACCCACATTAGCTGTTTAAAATTAACACACTGTGAACCAAATGGAGTCTATTGAACATGCTAAAATAACCTAATCACTGACTTATTCTGAGGCATGTAGATCCTGAAGAGGAAAAAAACACGAAATTAGCCCAATCCAGACAAGCACTACTGAAATTAATGCCATGAGTCAGTACGAAAATTGATTAAAATAGAGTGCATTTGAAGCTCATTGTCAGAGTCCTATAATTAACAGTTATTTTTTACTTGAAGATCTGTTTAAACATGGACCGAAGGTCAGGTTACACGGCACGAGGGCCGGCATCCTGCGCTGAGTGTTTTTACCTCTACAGTTTCATTTAGGGTCAAATGAGCAGAAACCTTACACTGCCAGTTAATATTTAACTGCTGGGCAGGGGCTGCAGCTGGATGCTGGCGCTCCATCTGGGAGGAACACATTAGTGGTCCAAAGACAGTGCAAAGCACACTACAGCAGCCAAGGGCGCAGAGCTTCCCAGCTTACCAGAGCTGTAAGCATGCCTTGGTGAGAGGAAGGCATGCCACCACTGCAGTTGATTCCTCGCATGGAAACAAAAGACCCAGGGCACATGCACACCCTCTCTACCCTCTCACAAACCCACCCACACGCACACCCCACCCCCACACCAACCCACGCACACCCAGACACACATACCTCAAAAACATAAACAGAAACAGCTCTCGAGGCCCTAATCTACTAACATTGACATTTCAAGATGATCAGAGTCCCTCGATCATTTTCAGTGCTTTGAACAGTATCTGATAAACCACTTGGCAATTTAAGAGGATATTCAGAACTTCTATGGAGTTAGTTATATAAGTATACCTAATTTCCCCATACTCCTTTATAGAAATTTAACAATTTAGATTATTTTTAAAAGAATATCGGAACCAAGAGCCATCAAACATTGACTCTGAAGTTCTTGTAAAAACTCTATGGCGGTAAGGCAGGAGTTCTTATAATACTCTAAGTTTTTATTCTAAATGTCAAGAAATGCAATAAGCTAGCAGAGCCAATGAAACTGAACAGAAAGCATAGTCCACACCTAGCTAATTAGTGTTAGAACGAAGAGGCAATTATAGTGTCAATAGAGTAGATATGACAGGACTGTCATACCTGCGTAGAGATATCGTCATGTACAGTCATCCTGCCCAGTTTGAACACTGTGTTGAGATGCTCAGAACAGAACTAAAGGATCTATACTTGCTAAAATTATGAGCTTGAAGGTACACATCGCAGCAACCTCTGTAGTCTACATTATCCTGTTGGGTAATCAATACTGCAATAGTCGGCAGAGTGCGGGAGCAGGAGGGGAGCCAGAAGCAGGAGGGATCCTATGGATGGAACCTGGGAAAGGCCAGTGGCTCCAAAGGCAGCAGCAGCACTTCTGTACAGCCCTGCTCTGCCTCCAGGAGCCACTCAACTGCTCCTAGGCAAATATGGCTATCCAGGCTCCCCACGTGTGAGGGGAGCTGTGGAATCAGCTAGGTAAGAATCTGGACCTTTGGCATGCACAAGCTCCTCACACTCTTTTAACATGTGCATCATGAGAGCCTATGCATACCATGTCCCTCGTGGAGGGCGCAGGGCGCAGGGCGCAGGGGGCGGGGATTCTAAAAGAAGAAAGTAAAGTCTTCACTCTGACGGCAAACTGACCCACAGAGCTGACATGTATGTGAGGAAAATGCACAGTGGCACATGAGAGATGGAGTGGGCTCGGCCAGCTAGGGAAGGTGTTCTAAGGAGACAGAAACTCAGAGCTCTACAGATGCCAAGCGTGTGCAGAGGTCAAGGAGATGCCAGGGAGACTGGAGTCCATGAAGAGGTTGGGCTAGCAACACGCAGGGGACAGATCACTTGGGGCCTGGCAGGTCTTGGTAAACCCTTCGGATCTTTTTTTTTTTTTTTTTTTTTTTTACTTTGCCTGGGAAATCAGGGATAACTAAGCAAGGGCGAGGTCCACATGTGCTTGAAAACGCACCACACGGCAACTGTTTCCAAACGAGGGGCCCACGGGGATTAATACCCGAGGGATGAATAATGCCTGGCAGTTATTTCTGTTTCAACTACACTATAAAAAGTGGTTGCACCTATGGGTCCAAAATGATGGAACACTGTCATGGGTTCATAAGATTTAACTGGATAGGCTCAGTAAAATGGGGGAGGGGCACTGTGGAATAAAATATAATTGGACTTTGAACAGCAGACAGGACTCATTAGCTATAGTGCTGCGTAAATTATTTAGTTTGCCTCCTTCCTCTTCAGGGTTTCCTCTTATGTAAAAATAGGGATGCCAGTATTACCTAAGGCACAAGACTGCTCTGATTGAGTTATAGAGGCAGAGCAGTAGGCACAGGGCCTAAGTAAGCGTACCACAGTACAAAGGGGACTTCATCTTGTCCAAGTAGAGACAATGAGTAATTCGGCGACAAGCTTTCCACCCCCCACCCCCACAGGGTCTCTCTGTGTAGCCTTGGCTGTCCTGGACTCACTTTGTAGACCATGCTGGCCTCGAACTCACAGCGACCCGCCTGCCTCTGCCTCCCAAGTGGTGATATTTTTGATAATATACAAGAAACAAATTTCTCATTTTTTCTAGGTTCTGAAGAAACATATTTGGAAAATGTAGAAACATTTTTTAAAATCAAGTTACTATTCCATGCTTTTACATAATGTTTGAAGAGATAATTAAGGTGAACATACTATAGTACTAGGAACTACTATAGTTGTTGGAAATTCGAAGCATTCGACTTACAGCATCTTAACTGTCCATCAAGGCGATTTCACATGCTCTATCACAGTAGCTTAATAATTAAAAAACAAAACCAGCCCAAACTGTAGTCTTTAAGTGAAAGAGTATTTAAAATTGCTTTAAATATCTTTGGTAACACACAAACTTAGAAATACTATTTAGAATTTGTGTAAAGCAAACTTAAAAAAAAAAAAAAAAAGCAAAAAAGCAAAATCCCAACAATCCTGCTAGTTACTAGTGACATGATTCAGATGCTATAGCCAGGTTGAACTCTCACAATGGTTAATCTGATAATCTTGTCTACATTTTAATCGAGCACGTTATAAAGAACTTGCAACAAAACATGGATAGTGCAGATTTAATGACTAGCAGCTTCTATAAATCACAGGACTTCATTGCTGCAATCCAGAAAATTGTTTTCCAAACAAATGTGAAGGGCGGAACTCCGCCACACCGCAGAGAAAGCCTCCTTTCTGGCCCACTGCTTTTTTTTTTTTTTTTGGTCAAGTAGGTAGAAATAGATGTCGACTACTTGGCTTTTCCGAATGTGTGCTCCCTTCTTCTGCGGGCGGCCTCGCCACCAAAGAGCCTGCACCTCCGCTTCCACGGACCCGCTATCGGGTCCCCGCTCCGCTCCTAACCTGCGGCGAGGATAACGGGACCGCGCATCTCGCCTCGTGGAAGAATCCGCCCGCCCGCCCGTGGGTGCGCACGCGTGTCCCGTCTCCGCCCACGGCCAGGGGGCCGCCTCGCAGCACGCGGTGCCGCCGGGGCCCGTTACTCGTGGGGCCTGGCTCCAGAGGGGAAACCTCACTAGAGTCCCGCGGCGGGCGGTACTGCGGAGCGGGCGCCCACGCCAACTCAGTCCGCTAGCGGTCCGACGGCCCGGTCCCCCGCCCCGCAGAGTGGGCGCCGCGCCAGAACCGTTCCGCTGTGCTCCTCCGTCCCCGAGGCCACCGCCGACACCCCCGCCCCGGCCCCCGCACTCCCCGCCAACCCCCACGCAGGCGCGCTCCAGGCCCGCCCCTCCCCCCCCCACCCCACGGCGCGCTCCCCGCCCGACAGGGCGGAGCGACCCTCGGAAGGGGCGTGGCCACAGCCCTCGACGCGCGCACGCGCTCTCAGCCTCACCGCTACGTGTCGCGACACGTGACGCCCACCCGAGAGTCCCCAGTGAAGCAACAGGACGTTAAAAAAAAAAAAAAAAAATTCTTTTTTTTTTTTTTTTTGAGAGGTATCGAGGAAGGTGGACGAAGGGGTTTTTTTAAAAAAAACAAAACAAAAAACCCAAACTATAGTAACGCGCCGAGAGGCGAGGCCCGGGCGGCGGCGAGCGCAGCGCGGAGAGTCCCGCCGGAATTCCTCGCAGCCGCCGCGCCCGACCGCGCCCGCCGCCTCAGCAACAGCGCGCCGACGAGCCAGCGCCGCCGCCCGCGTCCCCCCCC
>OU015750.1:112727938-112743993 GCA_907169655.1 Acomys percivali
GGGTGGGGAGCGGGACGCCGCGTCCCGAGCGGCCGGCGGCCGGAGCTCGCCCCCGCCCCGCCCTCCTCTCCTCCGGCGGCGGCGGCGGCGGCGGCGGGCGGAGTGAGCTGCGGAGCCTGGAATATGGTCGGGGAAATGGAAACGAAGGAGAAGCCGAAGCCCACCCCAGATTACTTGATGCAGCTGATGAACGACAAGAAGCTCATGAGCAGCCTGCCCAACTTCTGCGGGATCTTCAACCACCTCGAGCGGCTGCTGGACGAAGGTGAGGCGGCCGGGCCCCGGCGCGGCGGGGCGGCCCCCGGGATGGCGGGGCGGCGGGAAGGTCAGGCGGCCGGGCGGGCGGGCGCACAAAGGCGACGCGGGAGGCTCGCGGCGGGCTGGGGCCAGGGCCGGGAGCAGGCCCGAGGGCGGACCCGGGAGCTCGCGGGGCTGCGGGGCTGCGGCCGGCTCCCGACGGCGGCGGCGGCGGCGGCGGCTGGGAGCCCCGCCATCCCCGGCCGGCCGGTTCCCGGCCACGCGAGTCCCCGAGCTCCGCCTCGCCTCGCCTCACCTCGCCCGGGGGGCTGAGTGGGCTCGCCTCGGTGGAGTAGTGTGGCCCCGCAGTCCACGAGCGGACTCTGCGATGAGCAGAGATTACGTAGGATACCGAAAAGTAGTGCTTATGTGGCCGAAGGGAGGACGAGATGACAGAGCAGAGAGCACTTTTTTTTTGTCCTTTTGTTTGGGGAAGCGAGAACTGTTTGGGAGTTTAACTTCACTTTTCCCCCCCTTTTGGTGGTGATGGGGTGGGGGGGGTAGTGTGGGACGAAATACCGCGATGACAGACCTGAACGGAATCCGAGTTCGGAAGAACTGGGGCGGAGGGTTCGCTCCCGGCGTAGCCGCCTGCGTCTGTAGGGCGGGGAGCTGGAAGTTTGAAAGGACGAGAATAAAATAAAGCAAAAGTTTGCAGAAGCCAAGTTGGGAGCGCTGCGGGGAGCGGAGGAATGACTAGATTAGTGCTGGTCAGCTCTGGAATTGCTCTAAGAACTTCTCCCAACAGCGACCGAGTGTTAGTTTCCCGGAGCCCGTGGGTTTCTGTGGACGCCCGGGGCGGGGTTCGGGGAGGGAATAGGACCAACAAGTCTATTTTGAAAATCGAGTAGCGGGGAGTTTCTGTTTTCTTCTTTTAAAGTCCCCGAGAGAACTATTTAAAGGAAGCTGAAAGCAATGTTGCTGTACAAATGAACAATGAATTTTAGGATCTTCAGAAGAATTTCGGAAAATTTCAAAGATAGCTGGGGAAATCTTCTGTTTACAGAGCTGCCATGTCAGGGTAGAACAAAAGAGTGAGAGTATCTCCGAGCTAAAAGATGGTTAACGAATCATGCTAAGAGCTTCTGTTGGATGGAAAGTCATGGTCTCGATTTAAAAACAGAAAACATTCAGCTATTACGAATGAACATACAACAGTAACACATCGAAAGGGTCATTTTCGTTAGCGTATCTGTTAATCTCAGATTGCCCCGGAGAAAACTTGAGCTGCCCCTTTAAGGGGTTTTGCCTTTCCTATTCGTGTTGGCATTTGAAAAATTGTGGAGGCAGAAAACTTTCTGGAATGTCCACACACACACACACCAAAAAAAAAAAAAAAAAAAAAAAAAAAAAAAAGCTGGAACTTTTAAATGGAGTATTTCCAAATGTGAGCGCTAAGGGGCGCCAGTTATTTTTTTCAACCGTAGCAATGTTTAGAACAGAATGTGTAGCATGCTTAATAGTCTGACCTATATTAGGTGCAGTTGAAATTTAAATTTTAGATTATTTCACCTGTCGTTATCAAAAATGTAAGTGATCACAGAGGAAACACTGATATTTTTTCCATTGTGTATTGGTTGTTTTCCTGGTATTAAGTTTATGAAAGCTTTAGTATTTTAAAGTACAGTTTCTAGAGACAATCTCTTATACAACAAACTAGATCCCATTTAAAGTGAATTAAAATGCATTCTTAATATACTCAGTATAGTCAAGTGACATAATGGAGCTTATAAGAAAGTTTGGCTATGCTATATAAAAAACGAGCAGTGTCTTCGAGTAGTTGTAAAGGCTGCTCATGTGTTCTTCCAGATTGATCAGCAATAACTCCCTTAGTTTGAGGCTGGGGCGTACCATTCAACTGGAGGAATTTAAACGACGTCATTTTCTGCACAGGCTTGCTTATGTCTTTGGTTAGAAACAGTAGCCCTGTGAGCCTTACACGTGGGGGACAGCTAGTTTCGGACTGTAGTGTTGGCGCAGGGTTTGCCTTCTCCTTTTCATGCTCTCTCCATCTCTTATCTTAGTCCAGCGGTACTTGGCATTCTCCGCATCAGGCCAATGTAAAGATAATTTCGGCGTGGAGACTGTGTGTTTACAGCAGACAGCAGAATGGCTAGGAATTGCGATTGTTTTCATAAGACCAGAGCAGACACGCAAGGAAGGGCCTAGTCCTTAGTGCGTTACAAGCTTTTTACTTTTGTTAGTCTTACTATACACTTAATTCGACTTGAAAATATTGGTTTCCTAACTGCATCATCATATTTTTCTTGCTAGATGACTTAATTGTGAAAATTGGCAACTTGTGCTTTACTGCTTGTGGCCTCTCACTGCCCAAAACAAATTGATCATGACTTCTGTTTGTGGTTAGGGATTACATTTTTCTTTGTCTGTAATGCTTGGCAGAAAAAAAATGCCCTTAAATTCAGATAAAATTAAGTTTCACTTTAAGGATTAAACTGTTGAATGACATTAAGATATCTACTCTCTAATAATTAGAAACTTTGGGACTATTTAGCAATCTTAAATATTTTTCAAGCAGGGAGCTTTTAACATAGTTTCTGTTTGAGAATTTTCATTTGGCTAGCTAACAAATCTGAGAATGAAGTATGGTGGTTTTTCTGCTTGTTAAAACGTAGATGATACAGAAAGAGTACGATGGTTCTTGCCGGCATAAAGCAACCTGTAGTCCTTTATTTAGCTAGTTAAGTTAGTCGTTAAGGTGTTGGCGCGGCTAGTTGGCTTGGTGAGTTGTGTTAGTCGATCTTTCCTAGTGTCCTTGGCAGGGCTGAATTTTAAGGTCAGTTCTTAAATAAAAGCTATGACTTGAGTTAATACTTCTGAGATTTGAAGGGTGGTTTACTTAGAGGTGAGCAGCACAAGGTTACAAATAGAATATGGGTCTTAAACTGCTTTATCTTGAAATTTTAACTGGACCTCTGTACCATCCCTGGCGTAAAACAATCGCACAGAAATTATTTTAAGGACTTTTCTTTGTCATAAAAAGCAGAACTGTTAAAGTAGTTGAATGAAAAGCATTAAAAAAAATATAAACATTTTGCAACTTAGTACTGAGAAGATGAGCAGCAATAAATAACAGAAAAAATATCAAGTAGAGGAAGACCAGCATGTGACACTTGTGCATCTCATTTCTAGTTTTAATTCTTGAGGCAGGTGGTTAGGGAGGACAGAGCAGGCTGCCTTTGAGAAAATGACAGGTGTGGTTTGGTGGAAAAGGGCAGTCTGAATCTCTTTATGAGGCTGTCAGAAACACTAGAGTATAATTTAGGAAAATGAACAAATATGTTAGATTTTGCACTAATGGTTTGAAAATGTGATTTTCAGATAACCCTTTTTGATAATAAAATTTTCTGCTCCTTTAAAAATGTCAGAATATTTTAAAATTAAAATTGGCTTTGCTAGTTATTTTCTATATTCATGTTTATTTTTGAGGATGTGTTTATTGTTGCCTGTGTTATACCTCTGTTTTTCTTGAATTTTGATTTTTTTTCTTTTTGAGAAAGCTTGTTTGTCCATAAACGCTATGGCTTAAAACTTGGCATGTCTATAGATATCGGGAGGATTTGGCTTATATAGTTTGTTAAATTTTTGGTTTTTCTTGTCGAGCTTGATGGCGCACTCATGCAGTCCCAGCACTTGGGGAGGCAGAGGCAAGCCGATTGCTGGGTGTTCGAGGCCATCCTGGTCTACAAAGGGAGTCCAGGACAGCCAAGGCTACACAGAGAAACCCTGTCTCAAAAAACAAGAAGAAAGAATGGAAAAAGCAAATCATATAGTTAACAGTAGTTATTATTTGTGTCAAACAGACTTTACTTAAAGTGGGCCAAGACACTGCTTTTAGTGCTGAGAGTTGTAATAAGCTGCTATTTGTTAACCAGTTTCCTCCAGTATGCTCCTGAGGATATGTCACAGCTCTGTGTGGATATAATGGGAGCAATTGTTCTGCATCTCCTCATGGCTCTGGCGGTGGGGTGGGGGTGGTTTTTTTTTTTTTTTTTTTTTTTTACCGCTCTTTCTGGTTTACATGTTTTGTAGTTAAGGTTGTACTGTTAAACATGCAGCACAGTTGAGTTTATAGTAGAAATGGGTCATTATAGTCACGTTTCCCAATGTATTGGCTTTCAGTGTCTTTTCTAATAAGAGTATAAGAGTGTCAAAATAAAAGTCTTGACGTGAGTGAGAGGGTGTGGTGTGTTAGGTGATAGGGACTTACAGAGCCGTGTTTCAGATCAGCGTTTGAGCAGTTTTTGAACATTATTGTTAAATATTATATGTGTAATATTATTACATATGTACATATATATGTGTGTGATATATAATCTGTTAATCATGGCCCTATCACTTTCTTGGAGTTGGAATTGCATTAGTTGCCCATCAGATCAAATGGTTTCTAGTATCCAAAAGGGAAATAGACTCTTGTGACAAAATATGGCAAGTGTAATGACTGTTGCCGAGATCCTTGATAAAACAAGGCTAAAAGAAGCTCCTTTTTTTCCAGCTTCTGTATTTAGGTGTGTAAGTTTTTATTTTTCTTTTATATTTGGTCTAGGTGAATTAATTAAGCTATTTGATTATATGGGCAGCCTTTTATAAATGTAGTGGAACTGCACTGACTTATTCGAGAAATTTATGTTGATGATGCAGTTATAAGCAAAAATTACCCTTTCTGTCTGAAATGGAATGTGCTATGAAGTTACTAGGTTTTGTTTGTTGATAAATTCAGAAGGTAGACCACTAAGCAACTTTGCACTCTGAGTCAGTCAGTTGTTGCAGGAATGGCCAAGAGCCTGTTTTAGGGCTGAGGGAGGGAGGGACTCTTCATGATTAGAGCTATGTGTTGGCTTCTTTACGTGGCTGACTTGACTCTTTTCTATCCAGTTTTTTAGTTCATAGTAAGATAGTACAGTAGGAAGTTTAAACGCAGGCTTAAATTTTTGTTCTGTTTTTGAGACGGGGTTTCTCTGTGTAGCCTTGACTGTCCTGGACTCGATTTGTTGACCAGGCTGCCCTTGAAATCCCAGCGATTTCCTGCCTCTGCCTCCCTGACTGCTGGGATTACAGGCATGTGCCACCACCACCGTCTGGCTTAAATGGAGGATTTTCTTTTCCCTTTGCAATGATCTCTTTTAGGAAATAGAATTTTAAAAATTTATGTATTTTTAAAATTTTGGAGTACTTAGATTATTTAATGTCCAAGTAATGATTTCTTAAAGTATCATTTTCACTTAATATAAAAAAAATAAACACAAGCACTAATAAATCATTTTGTCATCTTAGTGTGGCTTTATTAGGAAAAGGGTTTATGAATACAGACTATTTTCTGTCTGGTGCTACTTTTTATGTAGTTGTCACCATTGGAACTTAGATCTGGTTTGTTTCTGAATGCCTTGTTAGAAGTGAGTCACTGCATGTGTATACCTCAGAACTTGGTAAAAGACACTCTCATGCTTGAGTGTAAAAGCATGTCAACAGCTTACATTCTTTTTGATTTGTAGTTTTTCTTAAAATGCTTTTAATCAAAGTAGAGAGGAGGAATTAAACAGCAATACTTTAATTTTGTAATAACTAGTGACAGCTTTGGACACTTAGAGAACAAAGGTAAACACATTTCCCCCCCCATAAAGATCCCCCACCCCTTGTAACATCACTATTTGTAGTACTTGTGCTATAGGTGTTTAGTGTTGATCTTACTTTATTACCATCGATAAGAGTAGGAACTAGAAGTATAAGATCCCTTGCTTGTGTAGGGTAGTCTCTGCTGTCCCTTATGTCGAAGTGTCCATTCACAAGTAGAAAAACATCAGTGCTTATCTTAGTTTTTGAAAGTTTTGGCATTTCAGAATTACGTTGCCATTAGCTCTTGATCAACCTATAGACCCTGTATCATTATTGTCATTTTTTTAAAAGCAGAATTTGTCAAATTCAGGTAGTTTGAGATCCTGTTCAAAGGAAGTAGAGTGCCAGGAAACATGAAAAGGCAGTTAACACCACGAAGTGTCCTCTGTTGTGGTCATGATACAAGGAAAAGGCATGCTTGAGAGTGCTTGTGCAAGAAGTCTGTGTCTGTCTGTAAAGGAGGACACTGAGTGAGTGAGTGCTGGCCTGCCTAGTGGATCTGTGAACTTAAAAGGAAGACAGGAAGCAGGTTTGGAGGTAATGACTAATCTGCTGGGCCCAGTATTGAAAAGGGAATAGGTTTTTAAGTCTTGTTCTGGCTTTAGTACAGAAGTCAGGGGCTTGATCAACATGGTCAGTATCAAGTTATTGGGAACTAATTTTATGATTTGAAATACGTGGGACAAAGTCAAGCAAAAATACTTGTTCCAGCCTTAAGAGCATACCTAGGAAAAATAATGAAGAACTGTGGGGCCTAGAAAGATAACCCAGCCGTTGAGAACGGGCTGCTCTTCCAGAGGACCTGGATTCAATTCCCATCATCCACATGATGGCTCACAACCATCTATAACCCCAGTCCAGCGGCATCTGATGTCCTCTTCTCGCCTCCTTGGTCACTAGGCCGGAACACACACAGCACAGTCATCTGTGCAAGCGAAACGCCCATCACAAGTTTAAAAACAAAAACAAACCCACCCCAAACTATGCATTTTAAGAATTTGAAATGTTCAATGAATTTCAATGTCATACTATTTACCCAATCTTAGGATTGTCTCATAGTGTGGAAGAGAATTTAGGAACCACTCAGAAAAGACTTTTCGTGGATTTGTTTTAGTGGAGGGAAAGTTAGTGCTGTAGCAAGTGATCATATTACTTTTGAACTGCTATGGCAGAGATGAGAAGGATGTGGCCATGGTCTGGAGAGAGCGGGGACTTGTCCTTATCACAGGGCAGGTTCAGTACAGATGGAGCAAATCTCTTCATTCTGCATGCTGATTCTTATTTTTTGTTTATTTTTTTATGGTATGCCATTAAAGTGTAAAGTGGACTGAGAAGAAGAGAATTGCAGGGTATTTCTATACACTGAAAACTGTTAGTGCATCCAGTTATGGACAGAAAGAAAATGGAAGTAATTTTGTTATTTTTGGGCTGGTCAATTTCTTGGAGCTAGAATATATATTCTTCCTAAACTAGCAAGAAAATAAGACTTTTTCCCCTTTCTTTCTTTCTTTCTTTCTTTCTTTCTTTCTTTCTTTCTTTCTTTCTTTCTTTCCAGTTGAGATACTAAAAGTGAGAGACCAAAGGTGTATTTGGAGGATTTAAAGTTACTTGAACTTTTCTGTAACCAAAGGTTAGAGCCTTAGTTCTTAAAATATTGTTATACAAATGAATTCAGTGCTCATTTATCACTGTTGCTATTTTTATTAGTTGCTTTTAGTAATCACTAAGAAGCAGCAATATTTCTACAAACCAGGAACATAAGCTTGTTTCAGTTTTAGATCTGCATTGGGCCATAGCCCTGTTTTGTTTGTTTTGATTTTGTTTTGGGTCAGGGAGGTAACTGGATATTGACACTCTAAAGCCAGCCTTCTTAATGCTGCAGCCCTTTAATACGGTTCCTCACGTTGTGACCGTCACCATAAAATTACTTTATTGCTGCTTTATAACTGTGGTTTATCTGCTCTTGTGAATTGTGGTGTAAACATCTGGTCTGCAGAACGTCCGATATGTGACCCTTGTGACAAGGTCGTTGGACCTCACAGGAGTCTTGACCTCCTGCTAGAGAACCACTGCTCTAAAGGAAGATGGCTGTGAGCTGAGAAGTGGGTGTGCTGCTCTGGGTTACTACATCGTCTTCTCCAGACCAGTATATGGAGGACGAGTGATTGTTTAATTCTATATAAAACACTTGAAGTAGAAGTCTCAGTTCTTTGGTAGCTATACTACAGTAATTTCATCACTTAGATACAGTTGTATGCTGAGAACTGAACCTAGAGCCTCATACACGCTAGGCAAATGCTGTGTCATTAGTTTTATTTTTATAAATGCAATTAACTCCCTTTCCAAACTAAATCCAAATATTCCAAAGCAAAAGGATATAATACGCAAAAGACTGCATATACGGGAAGTCGTCTGTCAGCATTTTTAGGTTCTTTCTAGAAGGAATAATAGGGAAGAGAAACCTGAAAGGTGAAGGAAGGTGCTTTAGTGTCTGCTAGCTTTGTGTGCTGGAGAATCCTTAACTCTGCTGGCTGGGAAGTCACAGAGCTCAAGTGTCATGTAGACCTTTCTGAGTAGTGGAACCTGGCTGTAGTGGTCCTGAACCGTGGGAAGGCAGAGGATGCCGTAGGAGAAAGACATGGCTGCAGTGTCAGAAAGGCCCTTAAAAAAAAGTGCCACTGTCTTTGTACAATGGTACATGCCTGTTTTTTTGTTTGTTTGTTTGTTTTTTTTTTTGGTTTTTTGTTTTGTTTTGTTTTTGCTTTTGTTTTTGTTTTTTGAGACAAGCTTTTTCTGTGTAGCCCTGGGTGTCCTGGAACTCAGAGATCCACCTGCCTTTGTCTCCCAAGTGCTGGGCTGAAGTAGTGCATCATCACCACCTATCAACAATTGAACTCTTTTTTTTTTTTTTTTTTTTAATGAAAGTTGAAAGGAATGAAGAAACTCTTGCTTTTGTTGACTCTTTGTAATTCAATAGTTTGGCTTGGTGAGAGGTTTGTAAAGGTGATGTCATATGTTATTAGTGACCCCACATTAACAAATTAGATTAATGTATAAACAGCCAATATTCAGATTTTTGCACTTGCATCTGGAATATTCTTTGTCCCTTCAGTGTCCAAACCAAATAGTTGAGTCTTGTTATCATTTTACATCTTTTTAATATTTGGGAACATCTTTCCTTGACTTGCATTTCTTTGTTGGGAGGTTGTTCCTTTATGCTTTGTATCCTTGGTATGTTGGAAATTACTTTTATATATTTATCCATATTTTGGTATTTGTGTGTTTAAGACAGGGTCCCTGCTTTGTATATCAGACTAACCTTGAACTTAACTGTGTTGAGTGGCCTCAAATTTGTGATGATCCTCCTGCCTGAGGTTCTCAAATGCAGGGTTGGGTGAGTTGCCAGCGTAGCTGGTTTAGGAAGTAGATTTAAGAGAGAAAGCAGGTTGAAGGAGAGCATCTTTGGAACGAGCACATCAGAGCCTTGCGTGTTCTCTAAGTTGTATCACCTCAGGAGAAGCAGTAGTCACTTTCACTGCTAGTGAAACTCTGATTATTTGGATTAGAGTGCAATCTGTAAGCTAAGGTTTTTTTTTTTTTTTTTTAAATGTTTTCATCAGAATGTAGTAGCTCAGCTTTAGGTTTGTGTTACGAACCATTTATGCTTTGGTCTTAACAGTTGTCTGTCTGATTCATTTCATTAGAACTTCAACCATGGATGCTTTTCTCATTCTAAAATTTTTTTCAGTCTGTATCTTGGTAGTCTCTGAAAGGTTAAACTTTGAACAAAGGAAGATACTACTATTTGAAATAAAATCCTATTAGGAAAGCTATGTAGATTTCTCATAATTTAGCCATAGATTTGATAGCTGCTCAGATGGTGACTTTTTATACTCATAGGCACATAGGTTTCATAGATAAGTTGTGACCAAGAATAACCAAACTGGCTCCTTGGTCTTTTGGAATGCTCTTGTCTTTTGGGAGAGTGTATTTCTCAGCTACCCTGTGTAGTTTCTGTTCATACATAAAACCAGCCATTTCACTAAGGTTCTTTTCCATTCTAAAGGATGTTGCAGACTGTAGTTAGGTGCAAACCTTAAAAAAAAAAAGTAATTATTGTTGGTGTGAGATCATCTTTGGCTATTTCCTGTGGGTGCAGTTAGGTACTGCTTATTTTGAAGTCAGTCAGTATTTTTGCATTTTTGATTCAGTTTTATCACAACAGTTTATCATTCTTTTGCTTACGTCAAAGTAATATTTTTAAAATTATATTTATGTGTTTGTGTGTCTTGCCTGCATGTGTGTCTGTTTCCTACATGTGTGCCTGACCCCATGGAGGCCAGAAGAGGTTGTTGGGCCCTGTAATCGAGTCCCAGTTTTGAGTCACCACATGGGTGATAGGTAGGAGTGAGACCTGTGTGCCCTGGAAGAGCCGTCGCTCCAGCTACACGTAATATTCTTGATGACCATGTAATTACTTACTTGATTCTTTCTGTAGTGTAAAGGAGATATTCTCGAAATAAAAATAATCACCAAGCTACTATTTTATGAGCAACTAGTGAGTCATATTTGTAGTTTATTTTGCCTTTTATGTGTTGTACTTTTTTCTTTTTGAAAACTAAATCTTGCTATTGACTTCTTTTGTTTGTTTTGTTCGAGACAAAGTTTTTCTGTGTAGCCTTGGCTGTCCTGGTGTTGTAGACCAGGCTGGCCTTGAACTCAGAGGGATCCATCTGCCTCTGTCTCCCTGAGTGCTGAGGTTAAAGGCATATGACACCGGCTGCTATTGATTTTTGATGTCAATATTTACTGTGTAAGCTCTTTTATTGTACCATTTTTTAAAAGTAGCTTTAACTTCAAACTCAGCAGAGATTAGGAGGACAAATATATTTTAAAATGAGAAGTGTGTGTGTGTGTGTGTGTGTGTGTGTGTGTGTGTGTGTGTGTTACGATCACCATATTTTAAAAGGAGGGAGTTTTCTCTTTTGACCAGTGCTTTATATCTTATCATGAAGGATAGGAACAGAATAGAAAGTAATGAGGAAAAGAGTTTAGTGCCAGTGAAAAATTTAAAGTTGTATGAGGTAGGCAAAATTTATTGGCAGAAACGAACCTTTGAAGCTGTATTTCTCTGTACTTGGAAAATCTCCACTGCAACCCTTTTGTCGTCAAAAGTCTTTAACAGTAAGGAGCTTATGTTCCAGCAGATGGGGATGTCAGTACGCACAGGAGCCTTAGTGACTAAAATGTGTTAGGAAGTGACTTGTCAGAAAAGAACATTTTAGTCCACATTGTAACGGAGGGGATACTCAGGAATAGGATAAATTGCACTTAATTGTGCTTATGATGTTAAATGTGCCTGAGTTGTGTCTTTAGATTTACTTTTTGAGAGACTGTATAGTGTAACTAGCAGAAAGATTACAATTTTTTTTTTTAACCTTTTCTGTTTTTAGTATCATTATCGGAAGGTTATTTGGGGTAGGATAGTAAGCTACATTCTAAGCCCACATTTGCCCATAATCCATACAGTTCTGGATCTTGGATCAGTGGTTGCTGTTTAGTAATAAAGTCATAGCTTACCATTATGTAACCCGAGGAGAAAGTTCTTTTGAGCACCATAGTTAATTACAGCAGTAAAAAGTTATCAGCAGTCAGACTGTAATCTTATCTCACTTGATAGAGTTTATATAGCATTACAGGATTTCTTGTCAGGCTTTTTTTTTTAAAGTTAAGTAAATATTATATATTTTCTTTTGAAATGTGCCTTACAGTTGTTGAAAAAAAATGCTGTTCATTACTGCTTGGGAAATATGTGCCTTAATAGTCGATACATTTAAATTACATTTGTCTAGTTTATTGTGTTAGGGTTTTTTCCCCCCCCCCATTTGTAAAATACCACTATTTTTTCTCAGTCACTTGAAATTAAACTCCCAGTATAAGGAAATAAGGAACGGATGTGTCTTTTTTTTTTTTTTTTTTCTTCCCCTTTTTTTTTAATTTATGGAGACCAAGGGAAGAAGAAACTGATATAGGAACCTTGGTTCAACTATACCAGCTTGCATTTTATCTGTTGATTTTCTGTAATGCTTATGGTATAGAGAATTGAATGCAGAAGTTTTCAGTTAAGAGCAGGGCTGTACTTACCTTAAGAGAGCAAAGCATAGATGATAATGATCAGTTTGTCATGCATTGTGGCTCATGCATTAGTCCCAGCATTCATGAGGGAGGTGGAGCAGAAGCATCCCTGAATTCAAGGCCAGCCTGGCTTACATGGTGAATCTAGGACTGCCAGGACTAAGTAGAGAAACCCTTTCTCAAAAAACAAACAGAGACCAAGAATGGTGAGTCTGATGTGTGTATTTTAAATATTGTTTCTTAGTTTATAAACGCTTGGGAAGCTTGAATTCTTTCCTCTTACTAATTAACAGTTGTTGGAAATAACCAGACAGATTTGTTTGTTTATTTTTTTATTTATTTATTTAGGTTTTTTGAGACAGGGTTTCTCTGTGTAGCCTTGGCTGTCCTAGACTCACTTTGTAGACCAGGCTGTCCTCAATCTCACAGAGATCCACCTGCCTCTGCCTCCCGAGTGCTGGGATTAAAGGCGTGCGCCACCACTGCCCAGCTCCAGATATGTTTTATTAACAAAAACGTTTTAAATGTATCAGTTAAAAAGTGAAAGCTACATATAATTAATAGGCACTGAGTTTTGGTGAATTTTTTTCTAGGCTTTATTAATGGATGTGACTGAATTGAGCTCCCACTGAAATACTAGCCTTGTGTGTTGTTACACACACACACACACACACACACACACACACACACACACACACACACACACACACGCACTGTACTATCCACCCATTCCCACATTTTTTTCCTGTTTTCTGGCTTCCAATTTTGTTGTTGGCATTTGATGTTTTTGCAAAGTGTATTTTTACTGAAGCCCCCCCCTTTCTCTCTCTCTGTATGTAGTTTGATGTTTAGACATGTCACTTTGCTTTTGCAATCCCTGTGTACTTAACTGTAAATGATTTCCAAAGTCCATTACTAACTTTCAGAAAGCCTTTAGGTACTAAATACAGTGTGATTCGGCCAATGAATACCAAACCTCATAGTTTGCAATACATTTAACGTGAAGTCAGTGTTTTCCGATGTATTAAATGGAAAATGATTATTGTGATATACTATTTTGAATTGCAGAATACCCTATTTCACATGCTAATTTCCAGTGACTTAACATACTGAAACTTTATTAAAAGTATGTGTAGGGTATTATAAAGGATATACCAGAACTTCAGAATTATTCCAGTTACTGAATAGTTAAAACAGCTAAACAAACACAGACGTCTAAAGCCTGGTACTAGAAAGACTGCTTTAGACTGGGAGGTTCACCAGCAGCTCTGAACTTGAACTGGTTCTCAAATACCTTAAGTTTATACTGTGACCAGGAGATGAGAGAGCTATTTAAAGCTTTTCCTTTTCATGGTTTTTTGTTGTTATCCCCTTTGATCTGCTTTCATATATCTGCTTTTAGCCTAGGTTTTCTTTAGTTGCATGAGTGTTTGGTCATAATGCAATGCCTTAATGTGACATTAACTAAGTATCGCTGCACTTGCTACAGCTGTTTCTTCTCCCTTTCAGATTTTCCTTTGACTTCTTCCCCCTCCTCTTTGGTCCTGGAGTATCTTACTGTGGGAGAATGATGGAGACAGGTGGCGCAGCACGTGGGAGGCAGAGGCAGGGGGATCGCTGTGAGTTCGAGGCCAGCCTGGTCTACAAAGTGAGTCCAGGACAGCCAGGGCTACACAGAGAAACCCTGCTTCAGAAAAACCAAAACAACAGAATCAGAAACAAACAAAAAACCCAAACAAACTAAGCAATAGTAACAATTTCACAAATGAGTAAGATTGTTTTTCTAAGTATATAACTAGTTTAGTTGTAACTATTTGAGAAGCATTTCTTTTCTGATACCTCTTCCCCCAAGGTCTAAGTATATCTTCTTTGAAAAAGAACTGCCAGGTAGAAATGTTATGTAAACATTTGTCTTTGACTATTGGCCATGTGCCCAGATAGTAAAAGTTAAACTCTGAAACAAGCCATGAACTTGTAAACAATGGGATAAAAAGATACGGACATACTTTTCTAGTGCCTAAGAATGTTGTCTTTTTTATTGGAGTTTGCAAATATTCTAGACACTGACTTCGTCTTGTAGTTCTTTACAAATTTCAAGTTTGGGAGCTGGAATTATATAGCTCAGTGCTAGAACACCTGCCTGTTAGTACACTAATTGTGGTTTCAGTCTTTATCATGGCAAAGTAAGAAAAGTAAGTTTAAAAAATTAAAATTGAAACATTGAAAACTGAATGTTTAGTTACATTTTATCAAAAAACCTTAAAGAGTGGTATTTTCATAGGTTTCACATTGTTAGCTTTCTCTATGTGTAGCCTCCTGCAATGGGTTGAGGAAGCTAAGGTCTCTGAGGATGTGGTAGTTGCCTTAGAACGATCTTGCTGTTAGCAGTGAAAAATGTTTTTCTTTCAGTTGTTGTGCAGCAGGCCATGGAGTAAAGCACATTTTTATAATAAAGGTGATGACTTTAATCACAAACTGGCAGCCAAATGGAAAGTACAGGCCTTGGTACTGGGAGAAAGTTGCCTGTAAAGCAGCTCTTGAGAGAAGAGGCTTTAAATTGGCCCGCCCGTTTCAACACTGAGGAGAACACGCTGGGCCTGCTTAGTGCAGATGAATGCCACTTGAGTTTTTACTTACACACTAGAGGCAGTTTAAGGTTCCTTCAGCTTTGATGCACGACTTTGGCCATACACTTTTGCATTTTACTGAATATTTCAAACATTGTTCTCCCCTCCCCCCCTTTTTAAAAACCTTAATCTGCATTTATTTTATGCTGATTTATTCCTGTGCCATCAGTTTTTGTTTCTTTAGTTTCCTCTAGGATATCTTTTTCTTCTGTGCCACCTCCGCCTCTGGCTTTAGAACAGATTTCTCCTTTTCAGTGAGGATCATCTGGATGTATCGGGGAGCTCATGTGCGGGTAAATCCGGCCATAGGCTTAGTAAGTTCCTCAGCACATCTTAGGTGCCTGCTCACTTTGACATGGTCAATGACCAGGGAATCTACATCTAAACCCTTAAGTTCAGCATGTGCAGCAAAAACTTAGCACTCCTTTTTGGCCACTGACTCAGAGGTCAGCCCCACTGTCTGGCCTGGACGCACTTCCCAACTCTACAGTTACACTACTGGAACTGCACACGTTGCTTCTTTAAAGTAACATTTCAGATACTTGGTGGCTTTTTGCATATGCGTACCCTTGATGGCCTGAGCAGTTTCCCAGTTGTTCTTAGAATGAACAAGAAGATTTGAACCTCTTGATTTGCATGATTTTGTAGGGTTTTCTGGGTCAAGTGAGTATTGAACCATCTTCACAGATTATTTCTGGCAGCTTACAGGAAGAGCATATTGTTACCTTTTTAGTATATAATAGTCCTAATTAATTATGCTAATACCATGCCTCGTATTTCATGTTCCTTCCATGTGTGAGGAACTACACTTTGAAGAGGCAAAAATGTACGGCTTATAAATAACAATAGAATGCCATCATTTGTTACTTTAAGGTGTGTGTGTGCTTCGAGAATTTTTTACATTGTATTTAAAATAGCCATTAGAAGATGGCCATTTCAGATTCAGAGAATCATTTGTGATGAATGAAAACTGAAACCCACCCAAAGATAGTAAATGTCCTAAATGTGAAAGTGCTAATGTAAAACCTAAAAAGCTACTATAATAAAATTATTAAGCTGAGCTGGGCGTGGTGGCACACGCCTTTAATCCCAGCACTTGGGGAGCAGAGGCAGGCAGAAATCTGAGTTCCTAGCCAGCCTGGTCTACAAAGCGAGTTCAGGGCAGCCAAGGCTAACACAGAAAGACCCTATCTGGAAAAAAACAAAAACAAAAACAAAAAAAAATTAATTAAGCTGGGTGTGGTGGTGCACACCTTTAATCCCAGCACTCAGGAGGCAGAGGCAGGTAGATCTCAAGGTCAGCCTGATCTGCATGTGAGTTCCAATAGAACCAGAGCTACCTAGTGAGACCCCATCTGGACA